>OY015313.1:86968640-87275828 GCA_955612985.1 Cheilosia scutellata
GTTATGTTTCGCCACGGAGCTGCAATTTGACGCAGATTTGAACAATCCAGAGACGATTCATTAGGCACTCAAGATTGGTGATGGAGCCAACTGAAGGCAGTCATTTGAATGAAAATTGCTTCATAATTAATCGAAAAGTTGACCTTTTTTAATACAGCTACAATCGTGTTAAAATATTGAGCCGTATAGAGGTTTGGTTTTTAAACTGGCAACACTGTTTCTATATATTGTCAGTTTGACAGTTGAAAGTTGATTCGTATTTAGTACGTTTTGCCATTTTAGGATGAATAGATTAACGCCAGAAAAACGCGTTAAATTTAATAGTTAAATGAATTTATGTAAACAACCAAAATTGCCGAATTTGGAGTGGAGAAAACTCAGAAACCTTTGTCCAGACGCCCTTAGGCGGCTCTCAGATTGAGGCAACAAGCAATAAGCAACTAAGCAACTAGCAACTGCCAATAAGCAATAAGCAACATTATTTTAACCTATTCTCACATCGAAGCAACAGTATTGCCCACAACTTATACGAATTTTGTATTGAAAACAGGATCTACCGACATATTTTCCAAAACTTTATAGAACGTAGTATGCGCGAATGTGTCAATAATCACAAATGTTGCTACTAGGAAGCAATATTATGTTGCATTTCAACATGCGCTGTGTAACGCTAGCGATAATAATTGAAGCAATCAGCAACATTTTTCGTTCGAGCGATGTTGAGTTGCTTTGATGTGAGACCTCTAATTTAATTGAATGTAAAATAACTGTGAGCGATAATATTGCTTGTTTCCTATTGCCAGTTGCTTGTTGATTGTTGCCTCAATGTGAGAGCCGACTTACGTCCATTAAAACTCACTATTTGGTGTGCTTTGATTTGCATTGATTGGCTTTGATGTGCATGATTTCTGACATTTTCGTTCCTCAGTTGAATATGGAGTTGACGTAACAGAGTTTTGGTTTAAACAAGATGCCACATGCCACGCGACACCATCAATTTATTGCGCGAAACATTTGCTGAGCGCATAATTTCGCGTGATTGACCTGTGAACTGGTCTCCAGTTTAATTTTCATATTGAATTTGTATACCTCTAAAAAACAGCCTTTACATGCAGCTCGGCCCCAAAACATTCGCTCAACCTACTTAATAGCATAAGGAGATGACAGATGAGCAGTTCGACTAATAGGAGATTCTACACTCAACAGAACTCTCACCCATATTGTGTAAACCGAAACGCTAAGCGGCGTCTAAATTTGTACATAAACTCCATTTATGCAAGGCTATCCGAATAGTGTATCATTTCAAACTGTCAAATGCCCCAATCATTGGTCTATCAATTCAATTGTATACTTAACCTATATATAGCTCTAGGTTTAAAAAGACATAGATAGCTATGCCATACCGACCATAACCGCAGTTATTCGATGCGCCATGCCAATAACCAACTTTCAATTGCATTGATGTAGTTCCATCAATTAGAATAAAGAAATTTAATTCTATCTTTAGTATAACTTTTTCTTTTAACCGTGGATAAGTTCATATATGCACCCACGACCACGACATACTCCATTGCATATTAAAATTAATAAGCAGACGTTACTTCTCATGCAAGGCCATTGATCCAAAACCTAGTACAAAATTTGTACCTACATTATAATGTTTAATTTGATCAATGGAAGAAAGTATAACCGAGCTTCAATTCATGTCGGCATGTTAATTACTAGAGCATAGAGCTCCACCTTTAGACCGCACAAATTATAGCTTAAAAAAAAGTTGACGATCGTTAAATGGGACACGCAAAACCAAAACCAAAGTCAATCGCATGTGTCATCCATATGTAAACAAATGAAATGGAAACCACATGGTTTTTGGTCAACAATTTTGCACTTTCTTTTACTATAACTTTCTAACACGAAAAGAATGAATCTGATTGAAGCCACCTAAATGATATGAACTTGTGAATTTCTTACATTAGCGGTTATTTTATTTTATGGAACCAAAGTGGATATTAGCGAAATTTTTTCTAAATCGAAAGTGGGTGAGGTGGTTATTTTGGATGTGGGAACGTTAAGAACTCTCGTTTGTTATATCTGACAGCTGGCTGACGTGATGTCTCGGAGTTTTTATTGGCCTAGAAGATTAATCACGTGAAGGTTTTTTCCTGTATTTTATAGGAATAGTCGAAAAATTTAGTCAAGAATTTCTCGATTGAGTAAATATTCAGTTGATCTTTCGATCGTAGGTGTTGACAACCCAATAACAATTGTAAATACGGGGTTGGCAGCACTATTGACATATGCATCTCAGAGTTTGTCACGAGTTCTGATAAAATAAAGATTTTGGTAGTTTGTCTTGGTTTTATTGATGTATATTTCCTAATTATAATCTCAAGATCTAACAGTAGGTATTTGACGTAAAGTAAAAAGTGACGTTTACGACCAATCTAGTTTTTTCGTTCAGGGAAAATCTAGTCCAACGACTAGTCTAGTAAGACGACTGAACATTTAAATGTACCCAATTTGTTCAATAATTTGGTTAAAAGATCTGGGGCAGGAAATCTGCAGCTATTATTTTGGTCACTTGATGTGTTCGTTCATATTCATACACATTCAGTCGGAAGCAATATGCCATTGAAAAACAACGAACGATTAAGGTTAGGCTTATCTTAAACGTCAAACGAAAGGAAATCTCTAAATAGAGACTCGTAGGTTAAGGAACGTTTGTGAACTGAACTACATACAAATTGGTTATAACGACCTTTAAGGGACCGACAAATTTGGTTGTTATTAGTGATGAGTAGCTGTAACCGATATCAATCTGCTTTTAGAACCGATTTTTATACCCTCCATGAGTCACCGGAGACCCAATAAAGTATATAATATTCTAAATCAGCATCACATTCTGAATCGATTTAGCCATGTGCGTCTGTCTGTTGAAAACACGATAGTGTCCAAACGAATCGACCTAGGCGAATGAAATTTTGTGAGAGGACTTCTTTTTACCGTCGTCAGGTTGGTATTCAAAATGGGCAATAATATCTGTCAAGTAGTTCTGGTACCTCCCATGCACATATTCTCGAGACAACACATGTATGCGTAATGAACATTTATTTATTAAAGAAGAGTTGACAAGGTAATTGCCTTTGCAGATGCCGTTGCTATCGCTGCCTTAGGTAAAAACCTCAACACGCTTAGGGATCTCTTGGAGAGATCTCTCTAGGCTGTCTAAATGGACCCAAAAATGTGGTCTTGGGGGCAATCCCCAGAAAACTGAACTATAGGACCCTTTACAAGGAAGTACAAAATTCCCAACTTTGTTCCCCCAAAACTAAATATGCCGTGATAGAGAGATTTGGGGATACTATATAATTAGGGTCCGCCAAATACCTTTTTTTTTTTGAAAATGCTATAAAAAAACTACTGAATATTTTCTCAAATTTCTTTTTTTATTTTAAAGTACAATCCTTCCGGTTAATAATGGAAAATAATTTCATTCAAATGGCTGCCTCGGCTGGCCATGCAGTAGCCTACACGATCGGTCCAATTTTTAAGCACATTATCGATTGTGTGCAGCTGTATTTCACCAATGGCTTCACGAATATTGTCCTTTAAAGCGTCAATTGTCTCTGGCATGTCGGCGTAACACTTTACGGCACCCCACAAATAATAGTCCAACGGTGTCAAATCGCAGCTCCGCGGTGGCCAAACGACATCAGCTCTGCGGCTGATAATGCGATCTCCAAAAAAAAGGGCGCAAAACATCGAGTGTAGCTTCGGCTGTGTGGCACGTAGCGCCGTCCTGTTGAAACCAAATGTTGCCAATATCGTCCTCTTCAATTTTTGTGAACAAAAATTCGTTCAACATGGCCCGATAACGATCGCCATTGACTGTAACGGCCACTCCTTGCTCATTTTCGAAGAAAAATGGCCCAATTATGCCTCTGGACCAAAATCCGCACCAAACTCGGGTGTACGCACTGTTTTTGGCTTTTCAAGCTTTGGTTTATCGATGAGGATGCCAGTTTCTTTCACTTTTTTCACAAGATAACGAACATACGGAGCTGACGGTGCTTCTCTTCAAGTCTCTTTCTCTTCTCTTTCAAAGTAATGTCGCAATATTTCCCAGCGTTGTTCAAGCGTATACACAACCATATTCGTTCAGCGGAAGGATAAAACTAATTATCTGTCAAATCAGACATGAGCTAAGTGTTACCATTCGCGAAATAAGCACTAGTTGAAAAAAAAAACGTTAGATGGAGGACCCTTTATATCATTATGAAATAACGTCCCAAATTTGGGGCCTTATTTCATTGGGGCCTTATTTCCTGCAGCCGGTAGCAATCGCAGCCACTCGCATGAAAGCAATCGTATATTATATAGGTAGATAAAATAGAATGCATTCCAAAAGGTACAAACTGATTAAACCCATCCATACGGTTTCAGTTCGGAAGCTACCTACATACATACCCTCCTGGACGGACTGGGAGAATTATGTAGTGTCTCACAGGCGATCCGTCTGCTTCTATACAGATGGACCCAAAACAGAAGTGATAGTGGGGAGGGAGGGGGTGTGTTTTCTTCTTAGATTTAAATTGCTATATCTCATTCCTCCTTCCTAATAACTGTAGCGTGTTCCAGGCGGAAATCAGGTGATTAAGGAGACCCTGTCGTGGCTATGGTATAATGTAATATTCGCAAGGGATATAAGCTTTTTGTTCAAGTCCAAAACTGCCCTCAATTGCCGCTTATCTCTTAACAAAATTGCGAAACAATTTAAATTTCACCTTACATGGGTGCCGGGCCATATAGGGACATTCCAGGAAATTATGTGGCCAACGAGCTCACTAGACATGACACAACTATGTGACTATGTCGATTCTACCAGAAAAGAAGAATCTCTATATGCCTCTCGCTACTTGTAAACTTTTGCTCAAACAAAATGCGATATAAACGCTTTTAATTGCAGGTGCTCCACCACGAAACAATTTTGCCCCCTCTATGGATCTTAAGCCCTCCAAAAATCTTTTAAAACTAAAAAGATTCATCTATATATATAAAAGAAAGTGTCCAAAGTGCGATGTAATCCAATAACTCGAGATTGGCTGAACCGATTTTGATGATTTATACTTTATTGGAAAGGTATTTTCTCAGTACGGGTTTTAGAAAAAAGAAAAATTGGACAAAGGGGCGTGGCACCTCCCATACAAAAAAAAATGGTATATCTCGAAAACAATAGAATCGATTGAGTTCAAATTTACATACGATCTTAGATATCGGCCCAGGAGTATTCCTGTGAAGATTGGTCAAAATTGGACAAAGGGGCGTGGCATCTCCCATACAAAAAAGATCTTCTATGGGGTGAAAATCGATGACGTTGTAACTCGATAACCGCTGGGGCGATTCTCATGATTCTGTTTTTGTTTTGTTCGTATTGCTGTATTTTAGGTTACGCAGAAATAAAATTCCAGAAAATCGATTTATTCTCATTTTTCGCATTTTAAAATAGAACATTATTATCTAAGACCTAAGCAATACAACTTATGTGCACGGGCAAAGCCGGGCGGGTACAGTTACATTGCATTACCTATATAAAAACGTTGGTGCGTATGTAAGTCCGATAATGGCCGCTGAACCACTGAAGCTATCCGCCTTCATTCCTATTAAAAGAAATAATTGAACAAAAATATCAAAATAAATCTTGAAATATTTAAAATAACTATTTTAGGCAGAACAACGTTTGCCGGGTCAGCTAGTATTAAATATAAGCACAATAGTAGGTGTCATTAACACTGCATCATTGGGAGGCGCATGCCCTCAGATTAAGCTTCCCTGCAAACGATTTATGTATAGGAGCTGCATAGATAAGGTGGAGGAGGTGACTATTCTCCAACCCCTTATATGCACATGCCCAGCCCTCTCGTCTCGAAGAAAACTTCATCTTTTAGAATACATCTTCGACAATCTCGGCGAACTTATTAATAAAAGCATCAGCCGCTTCCAACGTTTTTGTCTTAGCGTCTGTTTTTTTGTCTTTTCTAGGACGCTTTCTATTTCATCCTAAAAAAAAGTATTTAAGAAAAATAATATTTAACAGCTCAACTTAATGGACGTTGCATATGCATACAAACATCTTATACCTCTTAAGCAATCTAATTAAAAAGATTTAAATGTAAATCTTAATTATGCCATCGTTATCTCTGTTATGAAGACCAACAAGTACCATTCCTGCTATACTACCAAATTAATAAAATAAACTCACAATTGCTAATTTTCGAGTATAGCAATCTTTTGCAAAAGCATGCAAATTTGATCGCAGCATCTGAGGTATCAACAAGACGAATTAATTATTCTGTAAATAAACAATCATAAATACCACACATATATGGATGCTGTCATTAAGCGTGCCAACAACAACACGAGTGTGTGCAAATATCTTGTTCCACTCAAACTATGTAATTGACTGAATAGAGCCACCTAACGACCATCTACCACCATGGCTAACAGAGTGTGTGTCAATCTGCAAACTACCACTTGATATGGTCGCATCAATTGGCCGTGCGTGATTAAGTGTGGTGCTAATATTGACAATTTGTTTAACGGATTACACGGATCGTAACACGGTTAACATAATAATTGTTAGTGCTATTATTGGGCATTCACATTTTGAAAAGGTGACTCGATGGAGGATGTACTTCTTAAGTACGAGTAATTATAACAATAATTTACAGGGTGACACAAAAATAAGGCATTGTATTATATATATATAATTCTTCTGTACGTGTTTGTTACCGTACTCCTCCTAAACGGCTGGACCGATTTTAATGAAACTTTGTGTGTGTATTTAAATGGGTCTTGGGTTGGTTTATATTCACAATTGGACCCGGCAGGTGGCGCTGCGATGCGATTCCACAAAAGTTCAAATAATAACCACTCAACAATAAATAAAAAAATTAAAAAGCAAAAAGTTCATGAATAAAATTTCAAATAATAAACACTCAGCAAAAAAAATCATGAATAAAATTTCAAATAATAAACACTCCACAAAAAAAAATTAAAAAGCAAGAAGCTCATAAATCTCTCTATATAAAAATAAGTTGTATTGTGTTTGTAATGGATGTTCTCTGTAATCCGTGAACCGATTTTGTTTCTGCAAGTTTCCCATGAAAGGTGACGTTAATACCATGGTTTATAAGTGTATACGGTTTTTGTAGGTGTATTGGTTCATGAGTTATAGGGGCGTAGCACCTGCCATGCAAAAAATGCATTCAAATTCTTATATCTCGAAAACCACCGAATCGATTGAGTTTAAATTTACACACAATCCTAGATATTGGCCCAGGAGTATTACTGTGAAGATTGTTCGAAATTGGACAAAGGGGCGTGACACCGCCCATACAAAAAAAAAAAGAACATTAAAAATCTAATATTTCTAATCTAATATATTCGAAAACCAGTGTTCCTGTGAAGATTGATCAAAAATAGGTAAAGGGGTGAGGAGGCCCTATTCTTCGACAGTCATGGGAGTTAAAGTTTGGAAAATTTGTAACATTGATGTGCATTGTCCTGATTGACAAAAATATTATCTACGAATACTGGAAAAACAAAAATGATGTGTAGAAACTGTTTATCACTGATTTAAATGAATTTGAAATTGATTTTTCTATTTTTCTATTTTGCACTAGGAAGTGTGCGGTGCAGGGAAATAAGTCCCCGGGAACTAAGTCCACTGAGGGACTTTGTGTGCAGGGGGTTCGCTAGTGTATCTATATAAAACAGTGCTATCGCATTTACTAGGGCTGTCGTAGCTGAAGATGGAATATTCCGATATTTCTGTAGCAAGGTTGTTCCCATCCAACTATGCATTCATTCATTCTTTTATTATTTTATTTTCAATGGCCCGCTTGCTCATCCATTAAGTGGGTCGTGGGTGTATGTTGCTCAAATCGACTCTAAATCATCAGAGGCAATCCCCATACGGATATAGAATAGATTATGGGCTTCATCTAACCATCTGACAACTTAGCTTTGACACCAAGTGGAGTCCTCCTAATACCAGAATTGCCGAGTTGTCTCAAAATTTATCCCAGCCAATTCTACATGAAGGCTCAGCATTGCTCCTTTCATCACTCGTGAATAAGACCCCGAGATACTATAAGTTCTCTACCAGCTTCAATGGGACTCCACTAACATGCAGACTGCATTGAACAGGCGTTCTAGGGATGACCATCACTTCTGAGCTTCAACACAAACGGCTACAAATTGATTAAATGCGCGCTGAAGTTCAGTCTGAGGAGACCAAAGGATGATCAAGTCATCAACAAAAGCAAATTACTTATCCTCAGATCCCCCAATTCGAAACGTACTCCGCCAAGCCGCTGCAACATCCGTCCATATAAGTAATGAAAAGGAAAGGAGACAAAACACATCCCTGGCGAAGTCCAACGTCCACGGTGTCCACGGTGAAATGTATTGACTTAGCGCCTTTTACTCGAACACAGCTTGTACAGTTTGTGTATATAAATACATGCAATACACTCCAGAGTTTACCTTGAGAGACTTGATCGTATGCTTTCTCCAAGTCTATGAAGCATCCGTAGGTAGGGAGGTAGGTAGAAGTGGCGGTTCATGCCTTTGAAGCCAATTAGCACTAGGATGTGCCGTTTTGTTACCACGACTCGTGTGACCTACTTTGTGATGATTGTTAAGGATGTTATCCGGTCGGCACCTATAGCCTAGCCTGTAGAATTGAGAAAGCGGATAAGACTCTGTATCCCTTTGCCCGAGATGTCGCTAAGAAGGTCGTCAAAGAATGGTTGGTTCATTGCGCGCAGTCTGGCTTGCTAGAGACATTTGCAGACAAAATGAGAAAATGAAAGTTTCTTTCTCATTTGTATTTTCTCAACTGAGGCAATGAAGCATCCGTAAACAAGTGTAGTTGCAGCATACCCCAAGCCCTTTCAAGTACCATTCTGAGAGTGAATAACTGGTCAATTGTGCTTCTAACCTAATCGTGAGTCGCTGTGGTCGCTTTGCAACGCGTTTCCAGCACCTTGGGAAAGATTTTTCCGGGGAGACTTAAAAGTGAAATATCCTGGTAATTGAAACAATCCATTTTATCACCTTTTCTAAAAATAAAAAGGGACATAATCACTCCAATCTGCCAATCGGTGGGTGTTTCGAGGTCACTTTAATGACACGAGAGAGCCATTTAGCTCCTTTTTCACCTAAGGTCTTAAGCATTTCTGGCCGGATTTCGTTCACTGTGGAAGATTTGCCTGCGATTTTGTCGCAAAAGTCACCTCCTCTACCGTGGGGACTATTTTCCGTCCTGCTTAAGGCGATGGATCTGCCCTGGATGGGATTGAGCAACTCAGAAAAATGTTCGCTCCATATGCGCAAGATCCATTTTTGGATTTGACTCCTTCAATAGCATTTTAAGGGAACAGATAACAGAAATCCCTTGAGCACTAGTGAATTATAAAAAAAAATCCACTTTCTTCCTCTAAGACGGTGGATAGTCTGCCAGAACACTTTGCTTGCAGATCTGTGATCTAATCAGGGTCCAATTTTTGCCGAACTCCCTCCATCAAGTTTGTTCTTTGGTTGCTTCAACTTACAGGCAGGGGTTGTCAGGTTTTAAAAACCGGAATCGCCAAACGTAAAATATAAAACGCCAAAAAGTCGCCAAATTTCAAAATTTTACACTCTCCAAATTCAAAAATCATAAAAAATTCGTGCAACTCGTAATTTTTACGTAAAAAAAAACTTAATGTAAATTCCCCATTTGTCATTTTTTACACCTTGTTTCAAAACTTCAAAACGTCTTCTTCGGGTACACTTTCTAGATAAAATTCATTTGACCAATTGACAGAAATTAATTTTCCCCACTGAGCCTCAGTAACTTGTAAGCTTGGTGCCGTGAAATAAAGTCGAAGGAAATATGGTCGATTGGAAATAATGCACCCCCCCTACGACTTTCAAGAGTCGGCAAATCAACGATCAATTTTCAAAAATTAGGTCTTAAGTTTGGATTTCCATTAGGTATAGGTTTTTAAACTTGTAAACGTATACAAAAGTCGGCATTTTAAAAGGTTCCACATGACCTCCTTAAAATCGGTGAATCGGTGAATTTGCCGACTGAAATCCTTAAAATTTAACGAGTTTAGATTCGATTTTAAAAAAGACGGTCGGCATCGGTGAAATTGCCGAATGAAATCTGAAATTAAAAGGACGGTTGGCATTTCTAATTTGAGGTTAAATTCGAAGGAATGTGTTATTCGCTAGTTCGCGGCTTATTAATGTGGAATGCGAACTTTAACAAGTCGCGACAAACGTGTGTTTGGGCCAAGAGGAGGATAATTAATTATCCCATCAAAATGTATTAAGAAAATAAGTTTACAAACGAATTACAAACTTTTTGCCGCGAACGAAAACACCCTAAGTGCGAATTGTCAAAGTTTATTCGCAATCCACATCATTTAATTAGCATTCCACAATCTAGCGAATAAAACATTCGTTCGAAATTAGCCTCAAACTAGACATTGTAGAAACTGATGGCCGGAATTCGCGAACTTCCGCGACCTATAAAAGTGTTCATGTGAACGGGCTGACAAAACTTGCGAATAGTCGTTCGATCGTAGGTAGTTGGTCGCTCTTATGTGAATGGTCTTTTAGGTATTAGCCCAGGGGTGTTCCTGTTAAGATTGGTCAAAATTGGACAAAGGGGCGTGGCGCCTCCCATACAAAAAACATCTTCTATGGAGTGAAACTCGTTCATGTTAGATATAACTCGATAACCGCTGGGCCGATTTTCATGATTTCTATTAGTCGGCAAGTTCCTGAAATAAGTCGGCATTTCAATGAAATTCACCCCCCCACGGCTCGAACCCTCGCTACGCCCCTGGTCATCACAGATGTAAGGTTTTAGTGAAAGTTATAGAAAAGAAAAAATATGAGGATTTTGGTTAAAAAAATGTAAATCGCCAAAATATAAAAATATCGCCTTTTTGGGGGGTGCGTCGCGAACCGATTTTCGGGTCGCCAAATGAAATTTCAATTGGCCTCTTTGGCGATAAATCGCCAGATCTGACAACCCTACTAACAGCCGATTTGTAAGTTTTTCGCACCTCAATATACCGGTTTCGAGAAGGTGAGTCCACCAAGTGAATCCAGCCTTCTTCTTCTCTCTGATGGGGTCTTTGAACTTCGGGTGTTTTAAATCACGCAGTTCTTTTTCATCCCACCATCTGCAAACATGTTCTGCAGGAGCAATAACTACTGTTGAAAACAACATAGGGCTTTACCAATCATCATTTTTAACCTTCAACTTAAATATTTTGACGGTCACAATGGATTATTTTATATGGAAATTTTCGCCATCGTGACTTCGTGAAAGTTAGCCTGGACACTAAAAATGAGCATTAGTACCGCGGATAGACTATTACGTATAGAGCTAAATATATTGGCAAACTTTTGAGTTCAATAAACGAGAAAAATTCGTAACACAGACCTCGTAACCCAGTGTTCGACAAAAGCTGAATTATTATGTATCTCGTTTGCACTGTATTTTTTCTCTGAATGTTTTATTCATGTTTTTGCACATAACAATGCATAAGCAACATAATATGCAAAGATTTAATTGAATCATGAATGATTAGCTCTTTCTTTATGTAAGAATAAAATTGTTGTGCGAATAATTAAATAAATTTACTATACCATCAGTCCGAAGAATCCCAAAAACGTGTGTGGTTGCTCTGTATGAAAGAAATGCACAACGCGTGCCTTACTTTCCTGACCAATGAGTACTATACAACACACATAATCACTACCGCATTTCCAATCCGATTGAACTATTAATGAAGTAGTTTATCATGCGAGTAGATTATACATCGTCAACTTTGTAAACATGCCGCCACCATGGTATGGTAGATACCGACAAGAGACGAGTACGAATACGAGTATGAGTATATCTAATCTACAACACTACAAGTCCTCTCACGAATTTCAAAGTGATTTACGCAATTCGAACGGGTTTGGGGTTTTCGGCCAAAAAATGTTTAATTGTATATAAACCAGACAGAAACGTTGGTGGATTTTATTTTGAGCTTTTTTTTTGTTTATTAAGATGCAATTTTGTTGTTGGAATTTTAAACAACATTCGAAAGTGAATGAACTCTTTGAAAGTGAATTTTACAGAAATTTATGTAATTTGTTTCAAAGGTCTAATTATAATAAACATTGTCCGGCTTAATACTAAGCGGTATACTAATTTGCAGTCGAAATTTACAACGTGACAGTGGACCACAGCAATTAAGACTTTCTGTCAAGTATAGTGGTCGTTAAAAAAATTATACCTAAAGTAGCAGTCGGCACTCATAAAAGAAAGTTTTTGCGTGCAGAAATTCAGTTTAATGTGTTCATTTCCTTTTAGGCGGTAACAATCTGCCGGGCTTATAGTCATGGTGCACGAAGTATATAAACAAATTGTTTGGAGTGTTTTTTTTTTTTTTTTTTTTGATGGAAAGACTACATTATCGTTTATAGGTTTATCGGTCAATTGAAAGTTAAACCGGCCCTTTATTTAGTTCGATGTTGTAATAGCTCGATATGAAGCTATCGGGCACACAATTTATTCGAATGTCGAACACTGACACAATCAATGCTCCACTTTTAGGTCGTATACACTGTCACCAAGGAGTGGATTGTTTCGGCGCAGTTAAATTGTGTTTCCTCATTAATCATTTGGACAGTGGTGTGGAGTGGAGTGTGCGGCTGTTGCCGGTAATAATTTAAAGTACGCACAGTGGGGTAGTTGATCGGAATAGTGGCAACAAGTTTATGACACTCTTGTGTTGGTTATAACAAGGTTTTGAGGTAAACTTAATGCATTGTAAGTGGGAGCTGGGGGAATGAATGTTGGCATAAATGGATCTAAATAGACTAGAACTTGAACTGGAGTATTGGAAGCATTGAGGCTTGAGTGTATGAAAATGCAGCCATTTGGTGGTAAAAAGCTAATCAAATCATGGGCATTGTCATTGAAGTTGAATATTTATCTACAAGAACATGAAACATTGGTTATTTTGCTTGGCGGTTTTGGGAATATTCCCTGCTCAGGGGTGTAGCGAGGGTTTGAGCCGTGGGGGGTGACTTTCATTGAAATGCCGACTTATTTCAGGAACTTGCCGACTGTATAGAAATCATGAAAATCGGCTCAGTGGTTATCGAGTTATATTTAACGTCAACGAGTTTCACTCCATAGACGATGTTTTTTGTATGGGAGGCGCCAGGCCCCTTTGTCCAATTTTGACCAATCTTAACAGTAAAGCATCATTCACATGGGAGCGAACGAACGAATTGATGAAATGCGAACAGAAAATTGCACATTTTATTATTCAAAAAGGAGGATAATTAATTATCCCATCAAAATGTATTAAGAAAACAAATTTATAAACAGTTTAAATAACGAAATTTTTAATTCCAAACTTTTTACCGCGAACGAAAACACCCTTGGCACGAATTGTCAAAGTGGATTCGCAATCCACATCATTTAATTCGCGTTCCACAAACTAGCGAATAAAAAATTCGTTCGAATTTAACCTCAAATGAGAAATTGCTGGTAGAAACTGATGGCTTAAATCCGCGAACTGTCGCGACCAACTGCCGTGTTCATATGAACGGACTGTCAAAACTCGCGAATATTCATTCGTTCGTAGGTAGTTCGGTCGCTCTCATGTGAATAGTCCTTAACACCCCTGGGCTAATACCTAAAAGACCATTCACATAAGAGCGACCAACTACCTGCGATCGAACGACTATTCGCAAGCTTTGACAGTCTGTTCAAATGAACACTTTTATAGGTCGCGGCAGTTCGCGAATTTCAGCCATCAGTTTCTACCCACAATGTCTAGTTTGAGGTTAAGTTCCAACGAATATTTAATTCGCTAGTTTGTGGAATGCGTATTAAATGATGTGGATTGCGAATAAACTTTGACAATTCGCGCGGGTGTTTTTGTTCGCGGCAAAAAGTTTGGAATTCGAAATTTCGTTATTTAAACTGTTTATAAACTTATTTTCTTAATACATTTTGATGGGATAATTAATTATCCTCCTCTTTGCCCAAACACACGTTTGCCGCGAATTGTTAAAGTTCGCATTCCACATTAATAAGCCGCGAACTAGCGAATAACACATTCCGTCGAATTTAACCTCAAATTAGAAATGCCAACCGTCCTTTTTATAATCGAATCGAAACTCGCTAAATTGTAAGGATTTCATCAGTCGGCAAAATTCACCGATTCCGACCGTTTTTTAAAATCGAATCTAAACTCGCTAAATTGTAAGGATTTCAGTCGGCAATCTCACCGATGCCGACCGTTTCTTAAAATCGAATCTAAAATCGCTAAATTTTAAGGATTTCAGTCGGCAATCTCACCGATGCCGACCGTTTTTAAAATCGAATCGAAACTCGATAAAATTTAAGGATTTCAGTCGGCAAATTCACCGATGCTGACCGACCCTTTCAAAATCGAATCTCTAAACTCGCTAAATTTTAAGGAATTCAGTCGGCAATCTCACCAATTCCGACCGTCCTTTTTAAAATCGAATCTAAACACGCAAAATTTTAAGAATTTCAGTCGGCAAATTCACCGATGCCGACCCGCCCTTTTTAAAATCGAATCTAAACTCACTAAATTTTAAGGATTTCAGTCGGCAAATTCACCGATTCACCGATTTTAAGGAGTTCATCTGGAACCTTTGAAAATGCCGACTTTTGTATCCATTTACAAGTTTAAAAACCTATACCTAGTGGAAGTCCAAATTAAAGACCTAATTTTTGAAAATTGATTGTTGATTTGCCGACTCTTGAAAAGCGTGGGGGTGCATTTCACAAGCTTTAATTTTATTTCTGTTGTAATAGTTTTTTTTTTTAATTATGGAAACATAATTGTAGTTTTAATTTCGTACTGAGCTCTGGCTCGACTTGAGGCAGCTCCTTATTCTCAAGGTTTCAAAATAATAGACAACTTCAAAATGTTCTCAAAGTAGACATTGGGGGAAGGCATAGCTATTCACGAAAATGTCTATTTGCAAAAGCGGACAACATTTGGTCCACAATTGATTAAAGGTAAAGTTGTTATGGAAGCAGTTAAAAAAAAACACAAAAACTCTCAATCATCCTCTCGTTGACCCCACTGTACTATATCTTATTGTTAATTGCGACTCAACGCTTATGTTTGCTTATCTCACAATGTATAGTTCAATTCCAATTTGCTCGCCTCTTGGCCAGAAATTGCATATTGAGCCACAAAACAAAAAATTGAATACCCAACACATCCCAAAGAAACAGTGGGGAGTTGGGGACCCGGGCTGGACAAACTAATACCGAAACACAGCCTGGAAAACAACTTTCGAAATTATCCTTGAGTTGGGACAGCGTGTCGTTTATATGTGTATCAACCATATAGCCGGCGCTGTTGTTTAAAGTTAATTCTTTTCTTTTTGTTTGATTATTTCCCTGTTGGTTATCTGAGCAATGTATCTCTGAATACTGGAGCTTTGGACACCATCAAAGTATTGCAGAATTGCCTCAATTTACGTGCGGTTAATGGTCTATGTGCACACGAGTATTATAGTCTATATGTATGTCGCGGTCGGTTCGGTTTGTCCCGTGTATTGTACAATCACCTCTAAATGATTAACCATGAATTATGAGATAGTGAAGCGGATTTTGGATTGCGGGCTGTTTCTGTTTCAGCTTTTTGGAGCTGATTATTATTAAATCAACCAAATGAAGGGGCTTTCTGAGCTATGTGTATAGAGTAATCGTAGTGTTGATGCATGAGATCGATTTCAGGTTCTTGTCAGGTTGTCATTAGTTTATGTTGGACATTTCGAATGCCCGCAGAGATTTGATAAACGATAATGAGCGTGAGATAATTTCCAGTTAATCGGGTTCTATATGGGAAATCACTTTGAAATGTGTCAGTTAACAGATGTAAGTCAATCAATATTTGTCAAATTTTGTTTGACATAAATTGAATCGATTTTGATACTAGAAAAACCTTTGAAAACCCCTTATCAAGGCAAGACAGCAAGATGAATAGTTTTGCAAATTTAAGGTCGACTGAATTTTTTGTGGTGTCATAATAGAATCGGACCAAAAATTCGGAACTCCTCCCTTTCATTGAATCCGGGTATTTGTTTGCTAATAGTCTGTCCTTATTAGAACTATGTATCCTATAAAATTCATCCATGAGGAACATGTAAGAGAACTACGGTCTAAAAATCTAGTACATCTAGTAGTGGGTACTCATTCATAGATGTAAAATCCCACCCAACTTCAACATGACAAGCCGGCTAGTTTCCGTCATTTCGGAATTTTTTCTGACTAATTTTTTGTGCCGAGAACTTCGACTGGCATATTTTAAATATCAATAAAGTCTTTTTGTCAAAACCGTGGTCGCTTTTTTACAGACTCGGTGTGTAGTGTGCATGTGCATGTGCACTAACGCTTGGATTTCCTCCCAAGCATTGTGGTCCTTCGAGCCGGATATGAACCAGCAACTTATGGATCTACAGTGGTTTTCTTACATGTTCATTGTTCATAGATGGCGGACACTTTTCTTCTTTTCCAACTTCTTAAATTTCAATCGTTATTCGATTAATCCTTCAATAGGTTTGCGAACAACTTGCTATGAAACAATAGATCATTGACTTTGAAGAGGCATATATGGAACATTTAACGAAAAGGCCTTGAACTATTGGGAATACTGTTAAATATTAACTCGACAAAGTCGCACTAGCTGCCTTTTTGGACATTGAAGGGGCTTTCAATAATGTTAGGGCAGAGTCAATTAAACGTGCGTCATGGTAAATTCCTGAACACATTGAGTGAAACCATGAAATCAGCCCTTAACAAGCTCAGAAAGTGTGCTGAAGAGTGTAGATTTCGTGTCAACCCGAAATAGACAGAATTAGTACTTTTTAGTACAAAATACAATAAACCACCCTTCAAACTATCCATAGGATTGGTGGAGTGGAGCTTTCCCTTTCGGATAGCGCAAGATGTTCAGAAAAGAGTCCGTAAGGCTCATAATGCTCTCTTCATCTGTAAGAGGACAGTGGAAAAAAAGTGGGAATTGATACCAACAATGATGCATTGATTATACTTATACATCATGAGGGTTAGACCCATCCTTACCTATGGCGCTCTTGTTGGGTGGAGAGCCACAAATAAGTTATATATACGAGATATGTTGACCAAGTTAAAGTTGAAGACTTCCGGACACATGCGTAGTGTGTTCCAGGCAGAGGTTCTGGCCGTGTTTAAAGCTGAGGTTCTACTTGAAATGTGATCAATATCCAACAAGAATATCGCTATCTACATTGATAGTAAGGCTGCGATAAACGCGCTAGAGTCCTTCATCATTAAATCTGAACTAGATACAGGAGCTGCCGCACAATGGTCAGAGCATTATGCGCGCAGAACCAAGTCAGATTGTGTTGCGTACCCGGACATGGCCACTGTAATATTGAGGGTAACGAAAGGGCCGACGTTCTGGCCAAAAACGGAGCAGAGCTTCCACAACTCGAAACTATTGAGGGCATAAGACCACCAATAGCCGTGGCCACGAGAATAATTCTCGAGAAAATTAAAAATAGAGCAGACCAAAGATGGTCGGATATAGTAGATCACTGTGTCTCAAAGGCTCTGTGGCCTAAGCTAGATCGGAAAAAATCTGCAGAATTATTAAAGCTCAGCAGATCAAAGCTACGAATGGCAATAGGGATACTCTCCGGGCAGTGTCTTCTAAAGAAGCACGTTATGAGATTAGGTTTAACATAGGTACGGGCACATGCAGGTATTACGAAGACTTACATGTCGCAGAGGATATTACTCATCTCCTCTGTGAATGTCAAGCTATTGCTCAGGAGGAAACACCTTGGAATTTACTTCTTCTACAATTTGGAGGAGGTTGGCCTCACTACCAAAGGGAAATTAATTGCTTAGGAGAATTGGTTTAGGTTTTTGGCCGTTAAGGTTCCCCAGGTATGGCGATGGGCCCAATATGGTGCCTAGTTCACTGTGATGAGCTCACACCCCATTCAACCTAACCTAAGTCGCCTTAAAAAAGCTTCTTGGACGTTGTGGACATTTTTCATGTTAGAAATTAATAGAAACTTCAATGTCTTACAGATCCAAGGCTGGCAAACAGATTATTCCAGTGAATACCATTGGAAGGCTAGGTAACCATCTTTGGACTTATAGCTTAAGTTTGAAGGGTCAACTCTAGCTAGAGTGGAGTTTTATGCACCGAATCTTCTGTCAAAATACACAGTTTTCTTAGATGAAGTTGATGTAGTCCTTGAAAATGTTGCAGATATTTTAACCTTATATTCTGTTCTGCCTTCTTACTTTTATACTATGTGTGGATTTAATATTTATGTGTGCTCTCGAAATTAAGGGATGTGGTCAATCTTTGGAGTGTATGACTTGAGAGCCTTTACCCACGACACTTGTAGATGTAATATGCGGGACATTGAAAGTGGATGCAATGACTCTATAAATCTATATATATAAAAGAAAGTGTCCGAAGTGCGATGTAATCCCATAACTCGAGTTTGGCCGAACCGATTTTGATGATTTATACTTTGTTGGAAAGGTATTTTCTCAGTACGGGTTTTAGAAAAAAGAAAAATTGGACAAAGGGGCGTGGCACCTCCCATACAAAAAAAATCGTATATCTCGAAAACAACAGAATCGATTGAGTTCAAATTTACATACGATCTTAGATATCGGCCCAGGTGTATTCCTGTGAAGATTGATCAAAATTGGACAAAGGGGCGTGTCACCTCCCATACAAAAAAAAACATTCAAAATCCTATATCTCAAAAACGCCCAAATTTATAGATAATCTTAGGTATTGGCACAGGAGTGCACTTAAGAAGATTGGTCAAAATTGGACAAAGGGACGTGGCACCGCCGATACAAAAAGATTAAAAAAGATGACGTTGTAACTCGATAACCGCTGGGGCGATTCTCATGATTCTTTTTTTGTTTTGTTCGTATTGCTGTATTTCAGGTTTACGCAGAAATAAAATTCCAGAAAATCGATTTATTCTCATTTTTCGCATTTTACGATAGAACATTATTATCTAAGACCTAAGCAATATAACTTATGTGCACGGGCAAAGCCGGGCGGGTACAGTTATATTACATTACCTATATAAAAATGGCCGCTGAAGCTATCCGCCTTCATTCCTATTAAAAGAAATAATTGAAAAAAAATATCAAAATAAATCTTGAAATATTTAAAATAACTATTTTAGGCAGAACAACGTTTGCCGGGTCAGCTAGTAGTTTCTAAAAGTAAAACTAAAGAATTCCATTTACTACCTTACTTAGGTACCTCAAAACTCATACCAAAAACATTAAATGAAAAGAAACGCCACTATTAAACCAAAGCACGCATTAAACAAAAGACACTTGTCTATACGGAATAATTAATTTAATTTTCTTTTCGGCCATAAAATCTCGACAATTAACAATTTTAACACACAGTTTTTTTTATATGTGTTAAAACGATTAATGTCATTACTGCGCTCATTGAAAAAAAAAAAAAAAAAAAAAACAAGTAATTGAACAAAGCCATTAAACAAACAATTCAATGTGCGATGGTGGTAAATCAAAAAGACATTGTGCTCGCCACAAACAGAACATTTTTATACCACTTTCACTGTAGTTGGCAAGTCGAACAGGCAACATAAGACGGCAAATGAAAACGAAAACCGAAAGAAGTATGTAGTACTCTACAAGAAAAAAAAGTTATTTAATGTTACAATTACGCGATATATGTATGTTTTTTTTAGTTTTTCATTTGTAGCTTAGCTGTTAGCTTAGCTGTAGTTGAATCTAGTTGTAACTGTAAGTAGCTTAGTTTTGCACTTGAGTAACCTTCTGATTGCTTATAACAGGTCTGCAACTATGATAGCAAATAAATTTAGATTGCGCGCAAATTATTGGGGGCACACATACGGAACTAAATGTTGGTATAATTTGTTTTTATAAAAATTGTTCAATGAACTCCCAATAGGTTGGTAAACCTGATTAAATTCAATCACAGAACAACGGGACTTCAAAGTTGGCTAAATGAAAACTTATAGCTAACGTTGATGGGGAGGAAGCTAAGCTTACATGATTTCTCTTTTGGGCGGTCTTAACTATTATGATTGTGTTTTTAGTACAACATGTGTCTTAAGCATGTTGCCAATTTTTTAATTAAAAATATAATTGCAACTAATCCGACTTGTAGATCGGATTGCGCTGTGCGCTGTGATTATAGAATTAGTATTGGTTTTGAAGTCCAAGGCTTTAGTGGATTCTATATGAGCTTTTGCCATTGAAAACTTGAAGCAATTAGCTTTGAAATAGATATGAATAGATTTCTTTGATACAATGTTGTAAAAAAATATAAAAACAAGTTAATTACATACTAGTCTAAGGCTAAGACACTAAGCCTTCACCCGCGCATAGGTGATGTTGCATAAATTATAGAGCACGTGAGCATTGTTTTGTAATAACTGAAAAGGCGTAACTAATTATCCTGTAGATAAGCAATAAGAACTTTTATTTATAGCAAATAGTTAGACAGACTTATCTTATAAATGCGACACCAAAATGGATTGACAGTAAAGCTTTTAGCGGCTGGCTAAAGTCGATAAGTGAAATAATGACGGTAGCACCTAGCACCTTAGTTTCAGGAAGGAATACAGAAATGAGTGCCTCTCAGGAGGGAATGACCATATTTGACAATTTCTAACATCTGACAGTTAAGTATAATGAAAGTGTTTACCGAAATATGGTTACAAAAGATGCGCATGTTAAGAGCCTAGCAGAAAACAAGGACAGCGAAGCAAGTGCATCTAAATCCTGTAAACAAAAAAAAAGGGCCTCCACAAATGGGAAACAAGGGGCCATATGAATAAAAATGAGCAGAGCATGTAGTTTATACTCGATAATTTGGAGTAAATACTCCATATGATATGAATAAAAACCAGAAGCAGATACTCCGCTAGAGTAGGTACTCTTATTTACAATAATTTGTTGTGAGTATATATACATTGTTCATGCTCTTCTAGGGCAGCATATACTCCATAAATTTGGAGTCTGATAGGCAGTAGACTTCAGTTTGAACAATGTAGACTTCAGTTCATCCTTAAATTGTCTTCCGAAAAATATTACAAACCTAGAAGAAGAATGTATGATCGGACATTAAAGGATTGTATCGATTTACTTAAGAAAATGTCAAGTGGACATCCAATCACTTTTTGGGTGTAGAATCTGGAGAATGGAGAGGTGGTTCTGTATGTAGCTTTGATAAAAAGGAAATCTATTTTGAGATATGTGGGTGACCCGGGCTTTTCAAACAGGAGTAGGAAACGATATTGGTGTTCACCAAACTTCACCAAACGGAGGTTGCTGCTAAGTTAATAGAAAAATGTGGACTGTGGACCTTGTGTTTTTTTAGAGGTATACAAATTCAATATGAAATTAAACAGTTGAAGCTAATGTTGATGTCTATGATATTAGTTTTATTTAGATAATTACGCCATTACTGTGTAAAAATGATTTCGGGCATATGCGTGAAGTTCAATTTTCGACAACCTGGACCCGTATATCAGCAAAACACGGCGAATGTTGATTTCCAAATCGTCCAAGGTCTCATCGGCGTAGACTGGTGACTTCACATACCCCCAAAGAAAGTAATATAAATCACAGGATCGTGGAGGCCTGATCACCAGTTCCATTACGCGAAATTACGCGCTCAGAAAATGTTTATCGCAATAAAATGATAGTGTCGCGCGCTGTGTGGCATGTTGCGTCATCTTCTTGAAACCAAAGCATTAATCTATTCATCGTAAAATGGCAAAACGTTCTAACCACAATCTGTAGAAACAGTTTAAAAACCAAACCTCTAAAAAAACACAATTTTCATTTCATTTATTCATGGTTACGAATATATTGATCGAAAGGGATATGATAGCATTAATGTACAAGCCACACGGTAGATGCATCATGGCCAGAATCTGTCCACGAATCACGGATTTTAAGCAACTCAGAATTTATAACATTGATTTTCCGATGTTGAATGCATTACTTTTAAAATATGAAGGATATGGCACAGAACCGTCGATTATGGTGCCTTTTAGAAATCATAATACGCCTCAAGATCGTGCTTATAATAATTTATTCACAAATGAGCGTGCAACAATTGAAAGATGTTTTGGTCAACTTAAACAACGATCTCCGATGCTTCAATAAATTTCGGATATCCATAGAAAAAGTTCCAAAAATTATCATAAACATGGCCACATTTGCAATACTATATACCTATTGTTATATCTTACAGACTCAGAAATGTTTGAAAATGGAATGACGAGTATCTACTCCTATGTAAAGGAGCACGTACTCTTCAAACTAAAATCTTTTTTATTCATATAAATTGGAGAACAAACTATCATTTCAACTATCAAAAAAACTATCAAAAGTTTCCTCGGTTTGGAACCGCAGTTTATAAAGCCAAGGAACTAACTGCTAGCCGACAGATCGTAAAACAAACTCGAGACAGCGGAAGAAACCTTGTCATCGCCGAAGCTCACGAAGTGATTAGGCAGCATTTCCCGGCAGCTAGTATCTACTATGGGGTCTTTGTCTTCGATGGATTATTAGTCCTGACGTGTGCGAGAAGGGCCAATGGAGTGGCATCGCAACCCAATGCTCTGGGTAACTCGAAGCAATGTGCCCTTTCTTTAGGGTAAATAGATCATTTTTGACAATTCGTAGCAGTGGTTTAGTCCAGAGGGGTTCCCTAACTGTGCGTCGCGCTATCTTAAGTTTTATTTTTTCACTGCTGTAATAAAAGCATTACGTTTCTTTTTACGACTACCAAGAGCAAGGTCGAAGCGAAATCCAATAATTACATTGCAGTCGAAGATGAAGCGCGTTTGTGTTTCCCGCATTTCCAGTCAGACTTGCTTCGTGGCTGGCATTCATATATTTGCTTAAAAATTAAAATAAGGATTTTCAATTGGCGCAGGTCTTTGCCAGGCAGATTGCTCGGAAGGATTACCGCGCTCCATGAGAGTGTACAGCAGAACCCGCGAGGCAGTCAATTCCTTGCTGTGCACAAGAAATCGGCCTTTCGCAGATTCCAACTTGGCGAATTTTGCATCGGGACTTGGGCTTACGCCAGTACAAGATGCAACTAATCCCATCAGGAGCTCAAAATTAATGACCATGGACAAAGCCGTATGTTCGCTGACATGACTTCGGAGCGTTTGGTAGACGACCTCAATTTTGGCCGAAAAATCATCTTTAGCGACGAGTTGCATTTTTAGATGAATGGAATGCGGGTATGCAAAATTGCCATAAATATGAAACGACGATATTTCAACGTCAAGCCGTCCTTATTAAAAAACTATTTAGTGAATCTTCAGTAAGATCAGCTTCTGTTCACATTTCTGTGCTTTTAGAAGGGCGTCGCAAAAATATTTCAACCTCTCTAGGGAGTCGCAGTATGAAAAAGATTGCGAACCCCTGCAGATTTTAAGAGAATACATTTTAGCTTGTATCTTTTTGAAATTGGGTATACAGAAGTTTAGTTTTATTAGAAAAGTTGAGTTATATCGATGGTTCGTACTAGAATTTTTAGAGATCCAATTTTTAAATGAACAAATGGTGAGGCAGTCCAAATGGTGATAGCTAGCTTCAAGCGGCAAATTTGTGTTGTACCTTTAAACACAAACCACATAGAACTAGACCGCCGACTTCCGTGCACCTACCCGATTCTCCACGGAATTAATTCCCCTGTCTGTGAATAGGTGTGAAATGTCAAAATCAATGGCGGAAATGATTTTACATGCTATACAATGAGCCTAGGATTTTTCAAGTATGCGTGCGTTAATGGCGCTCTTTGATTTTGTACATCACCAATACATGAAAAATCCTGGCCCCGTAGGCAAATTCTGTTATGTGAGAGAAGAAGTCGACGGTCTATTCTATGTGGTTTGTGGTTTTAAAGCTCTCAATAGGAGCACTATATCTCCACTACATTTTCGGTAAACCTTGATTATTTTGAATCACTTCCTAGACAAACATTTCTTAGGCCAACCCACTATAATCATTTTCCAGATCAGACTTAACCTCCAAATAGTCTGTGATCATGGTATCAAGAGCATTTCGAATTGTAATCCCTAAAATATTTCAACATTGAACTTGTTTTTATTAATTTTATTGTGATGCCACTAACAATAAACTAATTACCGAACCCACGCCGCAAGGTTGATAAACTTGAAAACCATAACTTCGTGGGCTTCAAAGAAATATTACCTCATTTTTAAGTTAAGGGTGCTTATGGGACCGATTTTTATTTGAATTGGTTTATTATTCTAAAATGACATCCGTAATGTAAGTGCAGATATTCGTACATAGATAAGTCTATTGACTGCCAAAAATTAGATTCGGAATACCTAAAGCCCCAATTGAAGTTGAAGTTGGTGTAGGTTGCTATACTTGTATAGCATCATGACTGCAAAAAGGCAACGGACGTTATATTGTATTGTGAACAAACCAAATAACTAAGCAACTATTCTTACCAAAGTGAGGGGGCTATAGGTGGTACCTAACCTACTACAATTTGGTGAGTTCAAGTTCAAACTGTTCTTTTGACTGAGGTACATAATATTTTGTTTATGAATTTGAAATATTATGTACAAGTACATATGGCCGCGTTCAATGTGCTTAGGCATCTAAATATTCAGGTGACAGTTTATCATAGAACTTAGATAGAAAATCTTGCCTAACACAAAACTTGCCTAGATTTGCATACAAATCGACCAATCAGAAGCTGTTGACTAGCTAGGCAAAACGCGGTCATTTTCTATCACTCTTGAGTGTTACCAGACATCAAAAGACCTTGATT
This sequence comes from Cheilosia scutellata, assembly GCA_955612985.1. Lineage (NCBI taxonomy): Eukaryota > Metazoa > Arthropoda > Insecta > Diptera > Syrphidae > Cheilosia > Cheilosia scutellata. The sequence continues at coordinate 86,993,624 of OY015313.1, forward strand.
ATATATGAAGAGGATCGACTATAAGCAGTTGAATCAACTTTCAAGGCAGCAATCCTGAAGATGAATTCTTTCAAAAAAATATCTGTAAAAAAAAAATCTATCCCTTTGTTTCATCGGGAATGAAGTGAATAGCTACAACTTTCCTTTTTGAGTTTTCGTGAACTTCAAGGGCGATGCATTCACTTTGCCATCACCATAAATAAGATTGTGTGTAAAACAAGTAAATCGGGATTTTTTTCAGTCAAGGCTATGAAAAGGGCCGTCCTCTCGTTGAATTTTCATACCGTGGTAATTGTCCAGATGAGCAGAACAACAGGCAGATGGAGTGCAACTTTTTTTTTGTCAGGTTCAGGTAGACCTACTTGACAACATAATGTAAATGTTTTGCGTCGCTGTACTTTCATTAAAAAAAAAAGAATTGTACGAGTTTAGCTTTTTTTCTTAATGCCAAGGCCAAGAGGTACATGCACATGTGTGCCGCAAAGATAAAGTGGCAGCATTTAAGTAGAACAATTTGCAAATAAACGACAGAGGTGAAAGGCTAAGAGAAGTTTTAAATTTGCATATTTTAGAATAGCAACTGTGCAGCAACTTAAAATAACTGCATTTATAGTCACTTTTACTTGATAGGTGCTGTATGTATAGGTAATTGTTGGTATCTTTGTAAAAGAAATGTTCGCCGATACACTAAATAAATACACATTCAATATTGTGTGATCACCTTAAGTGGTCACTTTGGCACTGAACTAAAGGGTGATTTTTTAAGCGTTTGGTTTTTAAAATTGAAAAAAAAAACAACGAAAATTTGCAAAATTGAGTGGTAGTGGTAAATTCTTGCCATTTACTTTTTGAGTATTATTTCATGTAAATGTTGACAGCGACTCAAGTAGTCCATCCGAAATGTCAAATTTTGGCATACCTACTTTTTCCAACATATCGACTAGTATCTCAACAATGAAATGAGTTATGTTGTCTTCCAAGGCGGCAATAGTTGCTGACTTATCCGTATAGACGAGAGACTTCACATATTCCCACAACAAATAGTCCAGCGGAGTCAAATCACACGATTTAGGCGGCCAATTCACAGGTCCAAAACGTGAGATGAATTGCTCACTAAATTCGCCTCGCAACATGTCGATGGATTCACGTGGTATGTGGCATGTCACGCCGTCCTGTTGAAACCACATGTTGACCAAACCCAGCTCTTCCATTTTGGGCAATAAAAAAGTCTGAAATCATCGAACGATAGCGAGCACCATTGACCGTAACGTTGTTGCCATCACCATCTTTGAAGAAATACGTCCCAATAATAAACCACACCAAACGGTACATTTTTGTAGATGCATTCGCAGTTCTTGCAATTGCAATGCTTCTTGTTGCTCAGCAGACCATACGGCAATTTTGATTACCTATTAACAGGGCTGACTTTATGCGACTAAAGTTGCATTTTACCCCTTTTTTTCTCTATCCCCAATGAGACCACTTTTCCAAAATTGTCCGTATTTGCCCCTTTTCTGTATTTTGAAAAAATACAGTTGCCGGCATAAGTATTTTGACAAAACTAAAGTTAATTCTGCTCATAATTTGAACTTACTTCATGTAAATTTTGCCATCAATGGAAAGGTCATTTAAGTTCCGTTTGAATGATACAAAACTTTCCTTAACTTTAATATACCTACTTTACGAAACTAGTTCACAAATAATTGGGATCTGAATGCATCCTTTTTCTATCAGCTATTGTCCTATTGTCATAAGTTTAGCCATATCTATAGCCATAACTTCCATGTTCGAGGCACAATAAGATAGAACGAGAGGAGAATATGCGTAAGCCATTTTAACTTTAGTGAATTTAACTAGTTTTGCGTTTTTTTTTGTGTGCCATTTGTGGGCAGATTAGTATTGCCCCTTTTTGTATTCTAATCCCCTTTTTTTTGCGACTTTTTCAAAATCTTCGAAGTCAGCCCTGCCTATTAACGTAGCCTGTTCAGTAGGACGATTACGACAACCAAACCAGTAAGACAATTATCTTCGACTATGCCGAAGCTCAAATACCCGGTACTATATTATTCTAAAATAAAAACCAGTAAGACAATTATCTTCGACTATGCCGAAGCTCAAATACCCGGTACTTTATTATTGTAAAATAAAAAAAATATTTTAGTATTAAAAAATTATATATTTGTATGGGAGGTGTGGGTACTTTTTATTCGACCAAGCTCATTTTTTGTCAAAAATTTTTAAATATTATTAAAACAATATGTGCAAAGTTTAAACTTGCTATCTTTACTGTAGCTATTTAAATTTAATTTTTAATATAAATGGCTATATAAATCTGATATTTTTGTATGGTAGGTAGTAGTAGTTTTCATCCGATCTTGCTCATCTTCGAACTTAGCCTCAGTTTGGTGGATAAAAGCTTACGTACCAAATTTCAAATCGATAGCTCTTAAATTACGGCCGTAATCGTGCGGACAGACGGACATCGCTAGATCGACTAAGAAAGTGATGCTGATCAATATATATATAGTTTATCACACCTACAACGCCTCCTTATGGTCATTACAAATGGAATGACAAAGTGAATATACCCTCACCATAGTGTGGTACCGGGTATAAAAATGGACGAAGTGCTCTAAACACATTTTTTTACTGAGGACGATTTTTGGTAATAAAACTCAATAATTTACAAAAGTTGTTCGGGCGTAAGTCTATCCATGTTGAAATGGCAATGCTAACTGAGCATTTTTGACAGGTGTCACGAATCACGCATGAACTGTCAAAAAAATTAGACTGAAAAACTAATGTTGTTTTCGGTTGGTCATCCAGAACCGTCCGGAAGAACTCTCCGCGATTCTGAATTCAAATCCAGAAGCAAATTTCTCTTCTTTTCAGGAGACGAACTGTCAGTTGAGTGCCAATCGAACGCTTTTAGAAGCGTTCGGATTGCTTCCGGACGGTTCTGGACGACCAATCGAAAACGGCATAAGCAAAAAAATCACCCAATGTATGAAATTGTAATATCTTTGTACCTTTTCCATCCTCTTCTCTTTACGTTAATACAGATGGAGACTTTTTTTTTTGTAGATTAAAGAAACGCACGCATTGTTCTTCTCTATAAAATCGGTTTTTTTAAATTACAAAGCGCATCTTTTCAGCCTGGAAATTCCGCAAAAAAAACTATACGACTCGAATTTCCCAACGCAAATTGCTTCTGTTTGAGTTTTGTACACAGAAGACGTCGAATTCAAGTACAAGATGGCTTTGGGGCTTGAATCTCCACAGCAATTTTCCCTAATCCCCCTTGACATATTTAGTAACTACCTGTATCAGGGTGCGTTTCATATCGTATGTGACATTGACAGTCATGGAGAGTGGCTATAATAAAACAAATAAAAAATATGTTGACATATAGGTAACCACTGAGTTAGTGGTGTATAACATTCATCATTCAACACTATTATTAAGCATCTAATGATTCCATTGTTATAATATATAAATTGAAAGTTCTACTACTGTCAAATATGGTCTACAAATCTCAGTAAAACTAAAATGTCAGTCAAACCACAATGACAGCAAAAGATGTATGAAATAGAGTTATTCTAACTCGTTTTATTTTTGTTCTATTCCAGGCACAACAACGTGGACGAGTGAAATTCGCTCTAGCGCCGCAAAAAGATGAAGCCGAACCCGTCCCAAATCCGGATATGGCCCCCAAAGCTAGTCGTCTGCGATCGTCTGTACCCAGAGCATCAAATCGCTTTCGTGTCACCGAACAGCCTGCCATACCATCATCGCAATTAGAGAGTAAGGAAACGCCTAGAAATCCGCAGCGTAACCCTGCGAATAGAAGTCGTTCTGATGATCGTTCCTCTCGCAAACTTGACGCAGAGGCAACGGAACTAGTTCCATCTATTCGCTCAAGAAAACGAGTGAATTCTGTTCCACAAAATCCAATTCCACCAAGTGATCAACCCACAAAAGTTCAACTCCCAACGGCGAACATCGATCGAACGAATATCATCAGACGGGGAAAGAGCCGTTCAGAGGCGGCCGCGGCTACAAGCGCCGCACCTGCAAATTCTTCACAAGCCCCACACTTTCGACGAAGATCCGATGGTCCTGCGGAGGAGTCTACTGAAAGTATTCGAAAAATTAGAACTTTCCCATCACGAAGTGTAACCAGTCGAGCTGAAGATGAGGTTTCATCGGAAGTCCCTGTTATGGTCACAACGTCGAGGAACAGTTGGAGAAATGTTGCCAGCAAGAGGGGCTCAGCGAAGGCCAAGCTTAGTGAGAGGGTGCCCAAGGCTTTAGATGATGATCAGCTGGAAGATGAAAATTACCCAGAGCACTTTAAACTTTTGCTTAAGAAGCAAAAACCAAAGTCGGTTGTGGCGCCTAGGAATCTACCAAGGCCGCCCATATCGGAAGATCCCTCATATTCGAGGTCCAATGAGGTCTACGATTCGACAAAGTCTCCAGCTAGGCAACGGCGCTTGGAGAATGCAAAAGAGGAGAGCAGTGATGAGATTCTTTCGGTCTCCAGAGCAGTTCCTAAAGTTCGACGTGTTGAGTTGAAGCGAGAAGACACAGCTAGGGCGGCCTTAAAGTCAAGAAGGGTAGAACCCCCAGCGGAGGAAGTTAAGAGTGAAGTTGTCATAAAAGCCCCCTTCAAGTCCAGACGTACTGAGCCTCACACTGAGGCACTGAAATCTCATCGAAATGATTTTCCAGCTGAGGAAATTTCACTTAAACACGAGGAAACTTCTAGAGCGCCATTCAAGTCGAGACGCAATGAGCCTCAGACCGATGCAAAACCTAATGAAATTATCGAAGCAAAGCCATCGAAGCCCCTATTCGTACCTCGAAGAGCTGAGCCATATCGCCCCAAACCAACGTCTACAACACCCCGATCAACTTCAACCCTAAAATCCAGCAAAAAACCGGAAGCTCTAGATGTTCGATCGAAATACAAGCCTCGTGTCAACGCTCGATTACAGTTTCCAACTCTCAAAACGAAGACCTCTTCGACTTCAACGGAAGATGTAGTCAAGAGTGACAACGAAATTGCCAACATCAAAGCAATGGCACACCCTATTCGTCCACCACATATAACAAAGTCAAAGAGTCTAGGTCTAGACACGCCATTGGTTGATACGAAAAAGGTAGGTAGTGCCTATTTAGAAGAGCTGCTAAAAACTTCTCATGAAAATGCATTTCTTACAGACGAAGTCGCCAAAATTCAGCTCCCGATATCGCGGTGATGCCTACAGTCGTTACCAACCTAAAACGGAAGCGTCCAAGCCCATTTATACACCCACCATTCCAGCTGTATCTACGGAACCTGTAAGTAGCCTCAGAAAATGTTTCTCTTTCTACTATTATCCCAAAGCTTTCCAAAAGAACTCGAAAAATCATCAAAATTTTGCAATATTAAGAGTTTTCCATTAGAAGCCAAACATTAGTGCCAACATTACTTTTCAAAACATCAATCATGCCATCATATTTGACATTGCACAAGCACAATACTAAACATCACATAACTCGTACAGTGTACACAAATTTTGTTTGTTTTTGGTAACTGAATTGGTAACACTTGACGTGACGGGACAAGGACGTTATTGACTTAAATATTAGTATATTGTTTTAATTGTTGTATTTGCTAGCTTGAATGAAGTTTAATTTTTTTTAAGAGCTTGTTTTTGGGGTGATTGGTTTTGATTTTTTTTGTGTATGCTGATTTATAATATGTAAACGTTGAGTTTTTAAAAAAAAAATATAATTCCCCGAAACGTTGCCAACGATTTTTAAAGGGCTGGGATGATCTTGGGCGTACCTGCTTGTTGCCAGCATAATATCTTGGAAATTAGTTAATGCATGCACTCTTCCAAGTCATCACTAGGTGCTCTAAAAAGCTCATCAGCCCATGCAGGTTTGTTGACCTACATCTCGGATATTACTCTCCTTACTTCGTTTTCATCAGATAGACGGAAGTTTCGTATATCGTTTTCTATTACAAAGTCTGGCAGTCCTATCCTTGGGCCTATCCTATGATTTCAGATTTTCGACGTCAAAGCTAATACTACGCCATGTCAAACATCGTGCCAATATTATTGAAATGCTGACGTCAAAATGACTTTAGTACTTGAGTATAGACAAAATCGAACGTCATATTTATTTTTTATCTCAAAAATTTGACTCAATTTTTGACATGTGTAATAACACACAGTATGCCATTGTTGAGGTGTGTTAGAAAGCCGCATTCTTACCATGGTTGCAATAAGGTATTGATCCAAATCAATGTTGCCAGCCCGAAAAGGCCATCCTTGGCGTGACTTGCGTCGATCGCAAGTCAAAATGACTTTAGTACTTGAGTACAGACAAAATCGAACGTCATATTTATTTTTTATCTCAAAAATTTGACTCAATTTTTGACATGTGTAATAACACACAGTATGCCATTGTTGAGGTGTGTTAGAAAGCCGCATTCTTACCATGGTTGCAATAAGGTATTGATCCAAATCAATGTTGCCAGCCCGAAGGCCATCCTTGGCGTGACTTGCGTCGATCGCAATGTGATCGATTTGGCTGACAGTTTGTTGATCCGAATACATCCCTGTCCCCTTATGAATATTGATATTTGCGATGTGGAAAACTTGTCCTTGCTATAGTTAAAATTCGGCCCGCAGCAGAGTCAATTAGCATAAGTCCATTGTCAGGCGTGGTGTCGTTTAGGCCTTTCTTATCAACAGCCCTCGTATATTATGATTTTAACATCGTACTTAGGGCATTGCTCGAAGGTCTGTTCGAGGAGCTTGTAGAAACTGTCTTAGTCCTGATGCGAATTGTCATAACATAGACTCGTGCCTACAAAAAACCCCACAGAAATAGGTCTGAGCGGCGGTCTTGTCGGCCAGTGAAAATCGCCAAAACGAAAAATTAGACGACCCGGGAATGCAGCCCTCAAAATTTCGGTTGTGGCTCGTACAGTTGGGGAAGAAGAAAATCGTTGAGCATAGCTCTGTAGCGCTTGGCTGTTCTGGGCCCAGTCAGATCTGGCATCATCTCGTGTTAACGCATATTCTTTTAGGCGAGCGGCTAAACGTCGTTGTGTTTAACCACTTGGGTCTCGTGTCGGACCACCGGCGAATTATTCCGCAAAAAATCCAAACAATTATTCCACGTTCTTTAATATAGGAGTATGTATAGCGGTTCATGTCTTCAGTATCTGTTTACTTCACAATAATGTCAAAGTAGAATTGACATAAGTGCCGCCATTTGCAAAAATAGATAATAGCATCTACCGATAGGGTGATGACTTTTGTTATGTCATGGACTTGTCAGTTACCCCTCAATTTTTCGCGCCATAGTGTTTTCGTTCGCTGCCAAAAGTTTGGAATTCGAAATTTCGTTATTTAAACTATTTTAAACTTGTTTTCTTAATACATTTTGAAGGGATAATTAATTACCCTCCTATTGGAATAATAAAATGTGCAATTTTCTGTTTATAAAAGCATAAAAAGTGTTTTTTTTTTCGCATTTCATCAATTCGTTCGTTCCCATGTGAAGTCCCACATTGGACTTAGTTCCCAGCGACTTATTTCCCTGCACCACTAGAGTTTTCAAAATCCCCAAGGTATATTTGGGATAACACTTGTCAACATTTATTATAAAAGTGACAAAATTGAAAAAAATATCAAAATGTAAGTAACAAGTTCGTCTAATCTTAATTACTTATTTAAGGTGGAGCTACAGTCCGGGGTTGACCGGGTCCGTCTCCAGCCAGCACGATCTATGGCCAGCTGTCTCCATACAGGTTTCGCACGCTAAGTTGGTTATAAGGTCCCCTTCTACTTGCGTGCACCACCTGAGTAGCGGTCTTCCTCTACTGCGCCGTCACTCGGGTGTGAATTCGAAGATCTTCCGGGCCGGAGCATTCGCGTCTATTCGCTCTACATGACCCAGTCACCTCAGTCCCTCAGTCGTTTGACCTTCACTCTTCTGGCTAGGTCGATTTCGCTGTGCAGCCCGTACTGTTCGTCGTTCTATCTCCTCCTCCATTCACCGAAAATTACTCGAAGAATTTTCCTCTCAAAGCAACCAAGAGTAACCTCATCCCCTTTTGATAGAGTCCATGCTACTGCGTCATAGACAAGGACCGTGACCGTAACGATTAGGGTCTTATAGAAGGTCACTTTAGTTGTCGGAGAGAGGGCTTTGCTACTCAGTTGCTTTCTAGCCCTTTCTTAGCTTTCTTAGTTGCTTTCCTTATCCACCTGAAAGTTATATTTGTGTACAGTGACATTCTATCCGAGACGTAAGTGTTGGGTACCTTTTGTTGATGACTCATCATAGGCATATATAGTGGATTCCGCTTATTTGGGACACTTCGGGCTAGACTGTTTAGTCCCAATTAAGCGGCTGTCCCAATAATACGAAGTCATGATGAAGTATGAAAAAAACACAACAAAAAATTATTTGACTTACCTATAATGTCGATTATTTCACATTTACTTGTCGATGTACTTCTCTCGGCAATTTACTGAAACGAAAGTAATAACTAATAAACGAAACAAGCCACGTTGACAAAATAACAACAAACCGCTTGCATACACTTTGACACTTCTAGAACTGCACAAAGGCAAAAATGTGCGCAACACCACGAGAAAATGGCGTTACTTAAATAGCAGTGGGTCAATATGCTTTCTCATCTTCTTAAATTAACATGTATTCCTTTCCTGGACATAATTGACAACATGACAAATAACATGACAATAGTACTAGGGCATTATACAAACCGATTAACTCGGAAAAGTGTTGCCAATTTGTATGTCACATTAAAATATACACTCCTTATTGGTATAATACAAATCAACACTTATTTCCCTCACCCATGCACTGTATATAATATTTCAATTTTATATAACAATTGAAATCGATGTCATCAATCATCAATTAGAGCAAACAAAAAAAAAAACTCGCTTTTTAAAGGCTTTCATATGGGAGTGGTCCATTAGCCATCCGCCATTAATGGGACCCAGTTACCATCAGGAAAGGATCAGTCCGGACACATACAGCTACCACCAGTCGCCACAATTGCAAAAACTTAGACGGCACAGCATTCTCAAGCCGGCCATTGGCAATCAGATCCAAATGCCGCAACAGCAACAGCCAACACCATCGTTACCGCATCGTAGACCGGTCCAGCATGCAACATCATATGCGCTGCACAAGAGCCTAATAAAAACTACTGAGATTCAAAGGCGTTTTGTGACGCCAACTACGGAGATACCCATTCCAATACCACATGACCTGAATGAGATTTGGTCGTCGTTGTCGTTGATTCAACCAAATTGGAGCAACAAACGCAGCTACGGTGGCAAATAGGAGAGACCGGGTGTCTCTCAGTTGTTGTTTTTTTTTTTTTATTATTGTCTATTATTTATTTTTAGTTGAATTTTCCTTTTTATCTGAGTACCTAACCTATATCTATATCTGTTTATCTGTGTGTTATGCTTAATGTTGGTGGTTGGTTTTTTGGTTATGTTAGGTACTGTTAATTAACTTGTACTAATTCATTCATCAAACATCATGATTGTTATAATTTTGTAGCTTTGATTGTTATACACACAATAACATTTTAATCAGTTGTTGTATAGAATTTTGTTTTATTTTTGAATTCGTAAAATGTTGCCTAATGAGTGTTAAGAGTTTAAGCATGCTGTAAAGGGACATAATGAGAATTTTAATAAAAAAGAAAAACAAATAAAAACGTAATCATATTGGGTTGGCAATGTTTTTATATACAAATATCCTATTGTTGTATGTGTGGTTAAAAACACTAAGGTTTGGCTTCAAATTTTCATTATTTTTAGACACTTTCTTCAAAATGTAGGTATGGCAATTCCTTTGGAACTATGAAAAACATTATAGGTAGGTAACCTCAAAAAGCTGTCTCATTTTGACATGTCTCTTTCTATTCTCCAAAGTAATTTATACAAGGACGGCCTTGCAGTCTAATAGATGACTACATATTTTGTGTTTTCGATATTTCAGAATTAAAAACATAAAACATAATGGCCGGGTTCCATTGACTGCTATAATATAACTAGCAGCATATCAAACTTCTCATAAAAAAAAACTGACATTTCAGCACTTGCGTTAGAGCTCTAGCACATTATTGTGAAATGTCCTTTTCAATGAAATTTTTCAATCTCGCGCAGCGTTCCTCTATAAGGGATAATATGTGCTAGACGTCTATCGGACAATGACATGTTAAACATTTATACCTACCTACTTCAAAGTCCATATAAAAGATGTTACTTCTAACACAAATGGCTAGATGTCAAATTATGTTATAGCGTTTGACATTATAGTTTGACGTTTCGCTAGTAATCTAGTTCTAGGGTATTAAAATAACGCTGTATAGCTTTACAACTTCCACCTCATCACTTCATTTCAGAAAATGCAGCCAATTCCTGTATTCACAATTATTGACAAATTCACAAACGTCAAAATGAAGCAAGATATTTTTAACAAGTCCTAAAATCTGGACTCGCATAATAAAGGGTTAATAGTACAGTGCTGCCAACGCAAAAAAAAGATAACAATGTGACAGCTGACAATTCGGGGTTAGTAAAAATGGAGCACTATACGAAAGAACAACGCATTTTTATTGTTGAGCAATATTTTAAAAACAAAAACAACTGGATGCTAATTTTTGGAAACAAAATCATCTTCAGTAACATGAGTCATTTCCTAATCATGTAATCGGTCGATTTTGCGATCAGAATTGGCCATCTAGATTTTGCGATTTAATGCCATTGGACTTTTTTCTTTGGGGTTTTTTGAAATCAAAGGTCTATCCAAACAAGCCCACGACCAACAACGCAACGCCTTGAAAGAGTAAATTGGGAGGTGTATTAATGAAATTCAGCCACATTTATGCAAAACGGACACAGAAAATTTATTTAAAAGAGTACGTACTACTTGTCAGCAAAGAAGTGGCGCCCATTTATCCGATGTGCTATTCCATACATAAACCCAATCTATATACTCTATGAATCAATACAAAATTTAAACTTTCTGGTTAAAAATCTGTACTTTCTATCAAAATTACATTTTACGTGAATTATGGGACACCCTTTACAACACCATTCTACACACTACCTACCCTACCCTGCTGTCATCTGTAGAGGTCAAAAAGAAGCCGCGCTTTCGCTGAGGTCAATGTAGGCAACTCTTTCATTTATTCTTTCTTTCTGAGTGGGGAAACGAGGAGTATCTAACAAGGATTCTCGCTAGATGGGTTTCACCCTGACAATTTATATTGGATAACATTAAGAAACAACTTTGCACATTCATTTTGGTAAGAATGATTTCTTTCATTGCGGGCGTTCATGAATCTAATTTAAGTCGTTTTCGATTGGTAATCCAGAACCGTCCGGAAGCAATCCGAACCCTTCTGAAATCGTTCGATTGACACTCAAATGACAGTTCTTCTACTGAAAAGAAGAGAAATTTGCTTCTGGATTTGAATTTGAATTCAGATGATTAAGGTGACAAACCGAAAACGACATTAGTAAGTCTGACAGATCTCTTACTTGATGTTGCCGAGTTTTCATTATGCTGATCTGTTCACGTGAACAGTTTTCTCAGTTGACGTTTATGTCCGCAACACCGACAAATCAAGTCAATTTGTCTATTTGTCTATTTGTGACAACATGTTGTCCCTGGAGAACTTAGTTTTGACATTTCTTTGGGTCATGGAAGAGCGCAGTTTGATATTTCGATTGCCAGTCAGAAAAAATACAATTGTCAAGAAGTGACATATGCCGACAAAATGTAATAGGTTCGTTCGGGTACTTTTTTGCAAACGTAAAATTATTAAAACTTTGCTAAGAAACTGTGCGAAAGCGACCACGTACTGAGTAAATTGAAAAAAATAAGAGAGAAATCCATTTCCCCTCTTTTCATTTTTTCGTAATTTTCTACTCGCCGAATTTCGACTTACTGAAAAGTGAAAACTGTCATCTAAGTGACAGCTCAAAAGTTTGACAAATAAAACACTATTTTTTCGTCTTCAACGATGTTTGAGGAAGAAGTTGTAATTGAATGTTCTCCTAGAACTTATCAGCGCATTCAAAATGGTAGATTTAATAGGTAGTTTAGCTTAGATTTATATAAAATTCAAATCCAACTTATTTTGTAGATTCTGCCGTTAACGTTTATTTTTCGAATGTCGAAATGACATTTCTTAAACTTTTTGTAACAAAACCGGTCAGGTACATCTCTGTAAATTGAGAGATTTCTCTCTCGATTTCTGAGATTTGACATTTTTCATTTTTCTATGCTGAAAGTACACGAACGAACCTAATATGTATTTGGATTAGCTGTCAAAAGAGGTAGTCAGACTTTTGCCCATCTGTTTGTTTGATAGACTTTTTTTCTGACGCATGAAAATCTTGAAAGAGAAGTTCACCAAACGCCAATCTTAAAACAGAGATTTATCGAATTTTACGCTTTAATTGATTGAAATTCAGTATTTTATTTCCCCTTCAATATTCTAGCAAAACTCAAGCAAAAGAAAACGTCAAAAAAATTAGTCTATGCCCTATAGGATAATTTCTTGGGAGCTGAAAATTCGTTTTCCACCACGATAGTGTCAGAAAATCATCCGAGGATAATCATTTAGCCAAATTGACACACGTCCTAAATATATGCAGTGCACGAAAAAAGTTTAGAGCGAACTCGTGTTGCACATTTTAAAATGTTTTCTGAAATTTTATAGGGTGATTCAATTTTAGCTTCGGAAAGTTAAGTAGGTACAATTTTCTAAAAAAATCAACCAAGCAGATAAAAAATGTCTACCATTTTGTACATAATTCCCAGATCTGTAAGCCCCGTCCGTAAAAATATATATAAAATGGTATTTTACTTGCCATAATCAAAGGCTTCTACGAGATAATTATAAATAAATCGTAATCCCTTGTCAATGAATTACAATTGCCCGCATGCACATTGCAAAGTGTCCTGCATGATGATTGTAAAGTATAGATATTGAAATTTCTGCAAGGCTAGGAAGCATTTCATCAAAATCACGGTGGGTATGCAACCCTCTCCAGTTCCATCCCAACATCATTGACGTAATGACTCACTTTTAATGATAAAAACACTTTCTTTTCCTTTCTTTAGACTCCGCTACAAACCGACCTGTCATCATCAAGAACAGCCAAATCAGTTAACCTGTACAACCCCGAAAGTGGTGATCTCAGCCATCAGCCCAATGACATGAACTCCGGAGTTGTATTCGATGAAAGAGCCGGTGTATGGAATATGGTAGAACCTGTCGCTGGTGGTCTGACACGCAGCGAAATAAGTGCCGAAGAACACCCGCTACAAGCATCATCAGTGACGGTGTCAATATTTGAAGCTCTTGCTGATATTCTCTCGAAAACCCCCGCAACCACCACCAGCACGTCCACTTCAACCACAACAACGACAACAACAACAACTTCAACAACAGAACTGCCGGAAATAATTCAGGTACCGGAGCTAAAAATTGATTCCATGCAAATGTCATCAACCACTGTAAATACACATCTCATCACCGATGTGGATGATGAAAATACAACTACTACTAATGAAATAACGAATAATGATCGCAATGGGCGTATACTAAATAGTGTGGATATTAATCAAAAACAATCCACCACAACCGCATCCAAGGATCCCACTGAACCACCCTCCACAGTCCCTCAGAACACAGCCACAGATACAAACACCTCACCGCCATTAACCACACAAACAGAACAGACAACATCAAACGAACTTACTGACTCAACTTTATTGCTTGCACCCACCACTCAGCCTACTTTCACTAACAACATCCTTACTAACTTTAGCGCCAATAGCTTAGAACTAACCACTCTAGCGAGTAATCCGCCTACTAGCCTTCCGATGCCATATCTGGCAGATGCACTAACAACTCCTGGTAGTAGCTTAATAACACGGCCGCAACTAATTTCAGCTATAAGTAACTTTTTGGATACTTCCGTACAAAATGCTTCTGAAACAATGGCAACAAGTACCACCACCGCCACCATCACAACAACAACAACAGCAACACTGGATACAGATACAGAGCAAAGTACTACTTCTGATGCTTCTACTACACTGTCTCCCCCTCCTACTACTACTTTTACTCCCTCTTCTACAGACACGCCACCGGTCACAATTTCCTTCCTCGATCTCTTCACTATCCAGCCGAAGAAGGTGAATCATAACACAGAACCGGCTATTGAAGTACATCCGATCTACAAGGAACCAGATCCCAATACCACCCCTGTAAGTAGGCAACAGAAAACCTTCAGCCACGACCAAACAACCGGAAGTCCGGTTAACATTCTCACCTTCTTCGGTACTCGCACATATCCATCGATCGCTGTCACCAGTGGTACATCAACGGATCGTGTTGAGGAACTGACCACCGGCTTCTGGGATAATGTGACCAGTGGCGTGACCACCGATTCTCCCCCACCATCAAGTACAAGTCGTGAACAAGACTCCACTACATACACTACCCCACAGTCATCTATTCGTACCCAGTCCTTACCTATCCACTTGAATAGTATCCTAGGTTCCACTCAAAAATACGACCAAACTAGCCCATCAAAAACAGTACATACCACCGAGAGCACTACAACAGTACGATCACGCTTTGGCAATAATCGCTTGCCAATTTTACCAGCTGGATCTAATCCAATTCGTAAAACAACAACATCCACAACAAGTTCCACTAGTACCACCAAAACCACATCATCATCAACAACAACCACATCAACAACAACAGCTTCAACTGTCACTCAAACGTCCCCCAAGCAACAACTACTGTCAAATTTTATACCCGACCAGCAAGTACCAAAACCGATCAAAGACTTCACAGTCTATGGCATTCTGCCAAATAATACGGTGGTACGTAAACGACCCACCGAAGTCTCACGTACACTTGACGTTGGCCTGATGGTGTATGGGATTTTGCCAAATCGAACTGTGGTACGGAAGTATCCAAACGGGACACTAGCAATAGTTGATTCAACGCAAGACGTGGAAGTGGTCGATATCGATCCGAAAATGCTTTTCAATCCGTTTAGCGAGTTGTATCGCACCAGCCAAAGCAGCTTACTACTAACCACGCATCGTAGTACGACTTCACATCGGTTGGTCGAGGGCAATCATATTATTGCTGGGTCGAATACACAACTGCCAACTTCTACTACCAGCCGCTGGGCAAATAGTATTAATGATTCCACAGATAGTGGTAGCACTGAAGCAACCACAGCTAACAGTGATGATGATGAGAATCTAATTCGGTTGCTAAGTGAAAATGAGGATAATTTATTGAATTCCACTAGTCTAGTTGAAGCTAATACGGTATGGATTAAATATTTATGTGTTAATAATAGTTTTTAAAATTATCTTTTATAAATATTTTATATTTTATGTTTCTAATCGCATGGAAATTAGTTTTTATGTGAACTCAGGGACAGTGTCTGCTTTTGGTGAAATTAACTTGTTAGAGTGTATTTTGTGTTTTATATATTGTCTGGAATGAATTTATAATCCAAATTCATCGCGATGTTCACTGGTTTGGACTATAGTTGAAACCCGCTTGGATTTTGATAAATTTCGAGCAACTAAATTGGGAGAATTCATATTTCTGAATTCATACCCTTTTGTCTTCAATTAATTTACAATCCAAATTCATCGCTAAAGTTTTACTTTGGTTTCCAAAACAAATGAATTGAAATCTTTTAATTGACGCCATAAATTTTAGGTGTCTTCGAACAACAACATTTTTGGAGAACAAATTTATGATCCAATACCCTGTACTCCATTAGCAAGATACAGTCCAACTTCATCGCTAAAGTTTTACTTTGGTTTCCACAAAAAATGAATTCAAATCTTTTAATTGACGCCATAAATTTTAGGGGTCTTCGAACAACAACATTTTTGGAGAACAAATTTATGATCCAATACCCTGTACTCCATAATCAAGATACAGTCCAACTTCATCGCTAAATTTTACTTTGGTTTCCACAACAAATGAATTGAAATCTTTTAATTGACGCCATAAATTTTAGGTGTCTTCGAACAACAACATTTTTTGAGAACAAATTTATGATCCAATAGCCTGTAGGTACTCCATAATCAAGATATACAGTCCAACTTCATCGCTAAATTTTACTTTGGTTTCCACAACAAATGAATTCAAATCTTTTAGTTGACGCTATAAATTTTAGGTGTCTTCGAACAACAACATTTTTGGAGAACAAATTTATGATCCAATACCCTGTACTCCATAATCAAGATACAGTCCAAATTCATTGCTAAGTTGTTGCGAAATCAGAACACGTCTTTTGCTGGTTAAAAATAATAATAAAGGCCAATAAACCCGTAAGGTAAAAATTGCACACCGCATTATCATAAATTTGAACAATACAAACGTTTTTTGATTGTGTTCCCTTGGACTAAGAGGTGCATGGCAACCACGTACAGAAAATTCGAACATACCTTAGCATCGATCGCAACCAAATGGTTTCAAGACATGTTACCATGTTCGAAACGGTTATTAACGGTTTGAAATACCTAGCAAATAGTAAAACCCACTATTAATTTAAACAGCGAAGTGTAAAAAGACGTTACAAAAATGTATTCCATATTGACTACCCAAGTCTTAAAAATATTCAGAAACACAAGTACATTTCGAAAATTTTATTTATTAACCAAAAGCTGACATCTAAAATTTGTAAAAAGTTTATTTTTTATTTAAACAATTCGATTAACCAACCACATTGGCCATAATTTAATCATTATTATCGAAATTAACATATGCGGGAAAAAAACATTTTCCAAAATCTGTACAGTTCAAAATTTGTAAAAAGCATGAATAACAAAAAAAAAACTAATTTCTTTTAAAAAATGGCCTCTTACCGCAAAAGTTGTCAAAAAGGCTCGTGAAATTAAAATCTCATTACTAACCAAAATCTAGGAGAACGCAGTTCTTTTGGATTTACTCAAACGCAAGTACATCAATTCGGACATACCGTCAAGATCCTCGAATGTTGTTAGTTTGACAACCGCAAGAAATGTAATTGAGGAAAGTTCAATTCAAGCAAACCGGGATAGAGACGTTTCGGAGAATACCCTATCCGATTCCAGTGAAGAGAAGGTAATAGTTTTCAATGTTTCCATTATTTATTTTAGGATATTTTTGTTAAATCTATTTTTTTTTTCAGAGAAAGGATTTCTCATCGACATCATCTGAGGAGGATCTGTTGGGAAAGCTTTTCCCAACAAACGATTCCACCGGACCAAACCGTTCGAATACCGACGATGATAATGTGATTTCTCATCATTTTGACACATTTGCCAATATTGGTAGCATATTCACGGGAAACAAAGGTAGAGCACTTCAATTCTCCCAGCGTACAAAATTGTATCCAATTAAGTTGGTGATGGCCAGTCAGAATACAACAACAAAACTCTTTCCAATTCACATAAATCAATCGGCAACGAGTGTCAAAAATGACAGCCGTACTGTAATAGAAGCGTTTTTAGCTAAGGTCAATCGTACGCATAGTGTCAGTGAAGAAAGCTCTGTAAACGGGTCTAAAACGGTGATGCCAATGCGTGATGGATCGTCGAAAATGATTGATTTTGGTGTTTTGGAATCGGATATCGGTTCGAAAGTTAGTGGGGGTTATTTGTCGGATCTGAAAGATCGTTTTGAGGGAATGAAAGATGACGGAGAGTTTTTCGAGGGCAGCGGAGATGATGGGAAAGCTTATGAGGCTACGACTGAATCTGAGAAGAATGACAGTGATGATTGGAAATACCCACCGGGGTCAATTCCGGTACAAGTTGTGTATTCAAATGATTACGATGAGTTTGATGGTTCTGGGAATTTTGACTCATCCAAATCCAATTTTAAACAAAACCCCGATGAGTTATCCACAGTCACAAGTGAAAATTCAGATGGGTCTATGAAATCGTCTCAGGATTTAACGACAATGTCAACTCTAGCCCCAATTTACCCTATTGAGTCGGAGTACCTCATTCCAGTTAAAGTGGTTTATCCTGACGACTATTTTGAACAGTTGCCAAAATATTTGGAGCACTTCGTCCACACATCGACAACTGTCGGCCCTATTTCTAAAACCGGCGATGGGGTTTCTTCTAAAATTGTCCATCAATCTACGAGTATCTCAACAACGACATCGTCATCAACAAAACCCGACGATGGTGTTGCCCTCAATAATTATCAGTTCGAAAATGTGATATTGGAACCAAAACTCTCCGAAAGTGATCAAAATTATTCAGATCCATCCTCCAATCTTGATCTAGGCTCTGACAAAACTGTTAGTACCAAAAATGTTTCTCTTGAGTCACAGTCTATTTCTGATATGTTAGAGTTTGCAAAACATTTTGAGACTTCCACTAAAAGTTCCAAAATGTCTGATGAATTCGAGTCGAATGAAGATGCCGAACAGTTCAAGGATAACATTACAAAATTTACAAATTCTGACACCAACTCTAAAATGTCTGATGTCAAAATGTCAAGTTCGTTTTCTACCGCCTTCGAGAATCATTCCAGTAACGAAGTAGACCCCAAGAAAGAACTGACAATGGTCTCCCCTTCTGAGAATGATTCTGTCGAAAATGTTCTCATAGGTGGAAAGTTGTATTCTCAATTTTTAAATAGCAGTGCCGTCAATAAATCGATATTGTCTTCTGTCAACGGTTCCTCAAATCTAAACGAGCTTCATTCTGTTATAAACAGTATTTTTAAGGATTCCCAGTTCTTAAATAGTTCTAAAGCTGCTCCCATTTCTGACATCCATTCCAATATGAGTAATTCTGACAAGGATACGCAATTTGTAAACGATTTTCTTGGCAACTATGATACGGATTCCGTCGAAAATGTACTGGTCAAAATTGATACAGACTTTGATGACGAAAATCCGATGCATGACTCCTCTACCACAAAAGCCAATAATGCTGATCACATAACTCTTGAGGACGAGGGTCTGTTAATACTCACAAATTCTGACAGCGCAATTCATACTAAAACTACTACTGAATCGAATCTTATTAACAGTGTTTTTTCATCAAGCTTTGAAGGAGAGCCCAGTTTATATAATTCAAACAAATCTAATTTGGAATTTGAAGAAGAGAAAGGTACTTCTGATCCGATTTCCGATGTTGTTTGGGCTACGTGGGCAACAATTAAGAGTAATTCGTCTTCAAACGATTTCAAAATTTCAAATTTAAGTCCAAATTTAGATGAACTTTCAAAAGCTGGTAAAGTTTCTCTTAAAAACGAATCGAACGGTGGTCAGAAGAGTGAGACCACTAGCACTGATGTGAAAAATAAATCAAACAATTTGGAACAAAGTTCAGAAATGTCAAATTTAAGTTACAGTGAAATTGTTCAAACTGAAAAACCCTCCAACAATTTCGAATTAAGTTCACAAACGACTGAAGAAACTAATTTTGATTTGAACTTTGACAGCTCTGAAGATGAAAATCTTCAAGAAAAGTTCAAAATTGTAGCAAAAGTTGAAGCTTCTGAGCAGCTTTCGGGGAACTCAAGTCTGGTAGCATATACAACGGAAAGCAATTTAGAGAAGACGGAGGATGGAAAAAATTATCAGTCTGAACCAGTCGGAGGACAAACCGAAAGTTCTGAAGCTAAGGACCCTGAGTCTGCTGTTTTAACTGACTCGCAAAATAACACTCTAGATGAAGTGACCAATAAGGCGCAGGATGGTAATACCTTGCTGTTGTCAGAAATTGAAGTAAGTACTAAATTTCCCGAACTTTATAGTCCGACTAGCGAAAACCCGTACTCATTAAATGGCGGTTCTCAAATACCAGTTAGACAAATTGAAGTAAGCACCAATCAACCCGATAGTCTTGTAACAATTTCTGGAGAAAATTTGACAGTGTCAGACTATGTACAAAATTCGGCATATATTAAAAAATTAACAAACGACTCAACTGCAGGCCTTGCTTCTTTGGATAATTTTGAACAACTGAACTCATTCAGTTCGACCCTACCCACTTTTGGTCAATTGTCAGAAAATAAGCCTGCTTCTTCACAAGAGTCTTCAGAACAATTAAGTTCATTTGACTCACAGACTGAGTCGCAAATTCAGACGAAACATGCTTCCGATATTCACGAAACTTCTATCGAAGAAAATATTAAAATGCAGAAGACACCACCAAACTTTGAACTTCTTAACAATTTTGGCGAATGGAGCACCACAACTGATGTCCGTAGCCTCATAAGTACGGTAAATGTGGGTGACCCTGCTCTTGAAACCTTTTCTGCCGAATCTGAGTTGAATCCTGAGTCCAAAACAAACAAAGACCCAATTAAAGAAGGCTTTGACTCGCTGTCCGAAAATTTGGTACACAGAACAAGTTTAGACCCTCTTCAGAATTCGGGACAATGGAGCACTACAACAGACATTCCTAATCGCGTAAGTGAATCGTCTTCTGGCAATCCCCTGCTGAATCTGAAGACAACAACCAATTCCGAAATAACAGAGAATTCTGATGCTCAGGCCGAAAATTTAGTACACAGTCTAAACCCGAAATTTGATATGAAATCGCATGCTATTAATGAAATCCAAAACAGTCAGAGCACCATGGAATATAAATCAAAAACCAAAGAAGAACCCCTGCACACTGCCAACAATTTTGAACAAAATTCAGAAATCTTTATCCTAGAGGCGACTAAAAAAGACGATAGCCCTGAAATTGAGGTTAGTGATTTAGAGTCAAAAGCTAACAAAACTTCTGACACAGCATCATTAGAAATTAGTTCTGATCCCAATTTTTTGGAACTGTCTACTTATCCCGCAATAAATGGTAGCCTAAGAAATGACATCACGATAGAAAATTTAAATCAGAGTCAAAACAGTTTTGAAAACATTGAACAAGTTTCAAAAGTATTAGTAAACAGAACAGTTGAAACTTTGGTGATTGAGAGATCTGAAGCTGAAAACTCTACGGTAATACAGAATCAACCTATCGATTTGGAACAAAGTTCAAAAA
The DNA here is from genome assembly GCA_955612985.1 of Cheilosia scutellata. Lineage (NCBI taxonomy): Eukaryota > Metazoa > Arthropoda > Insecta > Diptera > Syrphidae > Cheilosia > Cheilosia scutellata. The sequence continues at coordinate 87,014,747 of OY015313.1, forward strand.
TGTCTGAGAAAGGATTTGATATAGAACACGATCACTTGAAAGCTGAAACTAATAAAACTGAGTTGGGCGAAACAGCTGACCCAGCAAGATTTGAAATCGCGCCTGAAAATATGGCAGAACCAAATTTTGTTCCAAATTTCTATGAAATCCTTACTGATCCAGAAGTGAACATCATCAATGGTAAAACTTTTAGCGAAAACTTTAATCGGAGTCAGAACTTTTCCAACAATTTTGAGCCGGGTTCCAAAATGTCAGTAAATACAACAGGCATTCAATATTCAGTTCCAGAGATGGTGCCAGAAAGGACTGAGAGCCAGCATCAATTAAACAATTTCGATCAAAGTTCCAAAATGTTGATTGAAAATACTAATGACGATGATACAGATCTTGATGAGGGTTCACAAGCCAGCATTGATGAGAAAACGGGCTCACAACTAGAAGGCATCTTCAAAACCGATGGACAAGTTAAAATTTCTGATCACTCTGCAGACGGCAAGGTCAAAAGTGAAGAAGCTTACGATCAGAGTTCCAATAACATATCTACTATGAGCATTATGGAAACTGACCCTGAAGTAACGACAACGCCAAAAGTTGTTACTGCAAGCCACTCAGAACACACGCAACCTCCAGTAGTCTACTATCCAATAAATATTGCCAAAAAGTCAGAGACACCAGCCGCTGTCAAGGCCACCTTTGTAATGCCATCAAATATGCAAGCCGTCGTTGAAAGCTCAACAGAACCAAGTCACATTGCGATGATTTTTCCAAAGAATGCCAAGCCTCACTTGAACGAGGCTTTACCCGGGCATTTCCATAAAATGTACACTGAAGAAGTCCCACAAGAAATCCATGAATCCGTAACTTCACCATCCGATCACAATTCATATGTACCGGTTAATGTGATTTATCCACCGTCTTATTTATACGACTTTTCTAGGTCTGAAGTTAAGCCCCAATCTGACAACGAATATTTGAACTTAAAACCAACAACCCTGAATTCAAAAATTGAAACTTCTGCCAATGAAACAGTTTTCGTTTCAGACGGACTTTCTGACTTAACAAAGGAACCTTCCCTTAGGGACAATTCCACCTCAAAGTTTGATCTAACAGCATTGGTTCCAAAAGAGGAAATTGAACGCCAAGAACCTATTTTCGTGCCAGGAGGTATTTCACTTGACATGCTTACGACACCCGGTGAATTTTTCGAGCCAACAACAAAGCCTTTCGCTTCTGAAAAAATGTTTGTTCCTGGTGGTGTACCTCAAGACCTGTTAGTAACGACCGAAGCTTACTCAGAGGCAGTGCCTATTTCAAGCTCGGAATCGCCTTTACAATATTCACCAGTTGATGAGTCTACAGAAGTTTATTCAGATACTCAGCCTATCTTAAGCCAAGATTTATTACAAGATGGCAACAAGAGTCTTTCGGATGTCAAGATCGTTCAAAGTTCGTCAGATGATGAGATTAAAAAGGTTTATTCTGAGGCAGCGGTCGCTTTTGACAAGACCGGAGAGTATAATCACGACAAAAGTGTAACCTCCCAACATAGTTTAAACGCTCTCAACAACTCAAAATCAGTCTTAGAGTTAGAATATTCGTCACCTAACCTTCCTATAGAGCACAATCTTCCGTCAACTTTAGAAACTCGTCAAGAAATAACAAAAGATGAATTCAAAGCATACCAAGCCAGCTTAAACTTTTTAGAATCAGCGCTGCAAAAAGTCGAATACGAGGTAAAAGACCTAAAAGAAAATTTCAAAAACAGTTTATACAAAAGTTCCACCCAGTCCCCGCCTACATATCAAGAGAAGCCGACGGTTTCCCAAGCAATATTTAAAGAAACTCTAGAAAACGAAGTTGAAAGCCATAAAGTTGATTACAAACAACTAAAATTCGACAGACAAACTTCACTTGACCAGGATGATAGCCCCAAATTTTATTTCCAATCAGAATCCCTTAAAACAGAGACCCCAACCCCTTCCACTCGTTTAGATCAAACTACACACCCAACGACTGAAAATATTATCAGTAGCTTAACCACTCCTGAAAACGACATCCAACAGTCAAATGTCAAACTCTCTTCCGTTCATCAAATGTCTGAAAACAATTTAGCAAACTTGCAAACCATTAACTCCACATTGTCGGCTGAAAGTTCAAATATTTCCATTTCCAAATTCGATCCATCTTTGATGTCCTCATTAAATGACCTTACCACTGAAGAAGAGTTATCCGATTCTGATCAAAATCATTCATCAACGACATCTATTAGTCAGATGCCTAAGCAATCGAGAAAAATTGACGTTGAATCATGGATAAAAAGTACTCCACCAGAAGTCATATACACAGCAATGAATCCTGCAGTTGAATTACAAACACGCAATCACACTGAAACACAGTACACTACACAACAACTATACACCAATTTTCACGAATCTAGTACACTAAGTTCTCTAGATAATAATATTCTTATTGATAATTTAAAAAATTCCATAAATACCATCACAGAGCCAAAGAGAGTTGATAGCATACCAACAACGCCGACTGTATTTGTGGTTACTCCGGGAACTACATCGAGTACAACGACAAGTACTACGATTCCATCAACAACAACACCAACTACTACTACGACACCATCGACCACAACTACCAGTACAACTCCAACGAGCACAACAACTGAAACTACATTGGCGCCTACAACTATTATGAGCACAACTACAACAACTTCGACAACCACAACAACTCCAACAACCACAACAACTCCGACAACCACAACGACAACGACAACTCCAATTCCAACCACTGTATCAACAACGCCGTCGACGACAACGACCTCTCCCACAACCGTGGGTTCTCAAACTTCAAACGTGGCCATTGATGAATTACAAAAGAACATCAACCTTCTGCAGGAGCTACTAGGACTACAAGCATCATTGAAGCCGAAAAGTAGTAGCACTACCAGTAGTACTTCAACATCGTCAACAACTACAACCACAACACCACTGCCTACACCCAGTACAACTACAACAACAACAACCACAAACAAGGCATCCGCCGCTTCAAATGTTGTTGACGATAACTTCATAAATACATTGGTAAGCCTGAATTCTACTGCTATATTTGTATAGTTAACAAACGTCAGATTAAATTTGACATAGAGGCTGGTATTATTTTTAGAGCCTTTACTGATGAACCGTTTTGTTGTTATTTTCAGCGTCAACTCCTATTGGCTCAACAACAGGCGACAAAAAAGCCCACTACGTCAACCACAACGTCAACCACACCAAAGACAACAACAACAACAACTGCAATACCAATAACCATTTCGCCACAAAATTTAGAAGACTTGTTGAATAGCTTTTCCACACCTTCATTTTCAACAACGCCCAAGTCAAGCGATCAAGATGACATCGCATTTCTAAATTCACTGGTAAATAAGTTTAACAGCTGTTTTAGCTGTAGACCATGGCCACATATGCATTGCCATGAAAGTCGTGTCGGGCGAGACAGGTACATTTTTCAATTAGTAGAGAAAAGAAGAAAATCCCTTCTCTTTCTATACTCACTTAAAATCGACCTGTCTCGTTTTGACACGACTTTTATGGGAAGGCATGTGTCAATGTGTTGCCCTTCCTTTTGAACACTTAGCTACACTTTCACCCCCGTAGAACTTGTAGATGAATTTTTGGTCGCAAAATTTAAATTTCTTTATATTTTCAGCGTGACATTGGTAAGCTACGTGTAACCACGTCGACACCGCCAACATTTGCCAATCGAATCATTGAGTTGGCTTTACAAAATCGTCAGGCCACGCCAACGCCAATGTCGCCTGTATACATCCCGGCAAGAATAAGTACTACAACGCCAGCATTTGCTCCAATGCCAGAAATCAAGCGACCAGCTATACTTCCAGCCGATGAAATCGAAAGACACCGTCAGGATCAAGCTTCTCTTTCTGCCGATTTGTCATTGCTGTCAACTCTGCTAGGACGACGAATAACTGCAGCAGACCTACCACAGATAACACAACAATTTGGTGGTAATAAGCAATCGGTTTCTGCGCCAAGAAGACCAACAACAACTCCAAGGACGACACCGAGAACAACAACCACCACTACCACAGAGAAACCCATGTCCAGAGATGAGATTGCTGAGATCGAGAAGAATCTGAATCTATTGTCATCGCTGTTAGGCCGACCGGTATCACTTAATGAACTGCCACTCATAATGCAGGACCTTCGTTCGGGTCGAAAAACCTCTGGATCGAGGATAAATCAAATCAATCCTGTTACGGCAAAGACCACAACGACAACGTTTCGACCCAGGCCGACAATTAGCGTACAATCGCAGACTCCAATTAGCCAAGAGGAAGTCATTGAACTGCTGAAAGACCCATCGTTTGGTTCTTCTCCCGATCAACTGAATATCTATGGTAAGACCAACGATGCAGTACTGGCGGCAGTTCTCAAGCAAAGAGGCATCGGCCCGACGCATAACAATATCCCAGTCAATGTGAGTTCAAATGATTTTTAACACTAGTGCATGCACAAACATTTCTTTATCTTCTTTATGCAGGATCTCTTCCTCCAAGGGCCGACTCCGACGCCTTACCACACAACTCGAGCACCTCCACCGCCACGGCCGCAACCAACTCAAAGACGACCTGTACTCGACGGTCTGGCATGGCTTTGGCGAACATGGCAGGACACAGCTCCTGGTACCCGCCCATCAAGAAACAACCGCCAACCAGTAGCGGCGGCATCAACGAGACTCGAAAGTCCGCTAGCCATTGGGGTGTTTGGTGGCGCCCAACCTGACCCACCCGCCAGCTCAAACTCTGGCGAAGTAAGTTGGCATTGAATGTCGTTATCTGCTGGCTGCACCTATCCACCTTCAAGTTGCTTCTTTCATCCGCTTTTTATTATTCGTAGTCGTAGTTCTACTATATATGCAAATTTTATCACTTTGCCCCCACTACTGCTTCGTAGACGATTTAAACTTAATGCACTAACTCACCGCTTTATGCTTTCTTAGTAGAACAGTTAGCTTTTTCAAATTTTAAATTCTTTAAACCTGCAAATGATACCAATCCACAAAAAAAAAAAACCAAAACCAATCCTCCTGTGAACCTTGTAGGGTGGAGAATATGCTGAATTACAATATCCTCAAAATCCAAATCCAAGCTTCGGCCAGGGCAATGGTTTACTAACAGCGGCCTTTGGTGTTACAAGGGCGGTAACACAATTCTTGGGCGCTGCATTTCAGGTGAGTGTCCAAAGGACTACAATACGCAAAACTACTCGGAATAGCAAGTAAATAGTTTTGGTATAAAGGAAATCCGGCGATTTATCATTTTAGGCCGTGTGCCAAATTGGGCTAAATAATTATCCTCGGATCATTTTCTGACACATACCTCAGACCTCAGTGTTGAAAAGAGAAGTTCACCAAATTCCAATTTTAAAAAAGTGATTTACCGAATTTGACGCTATTAATTAATTGAAGTTCAGTGTTTTATTTCGGCTTCAACATTCTAGGAAAACTCAAGCAAATGTCAAAAATCGTTTCCACCACGATAGTGTCAGAAAATTATGCGACGATAATTATTTAGCCCAATTGACACATGGGCTTAGTTTTGGTTTCGCTGATCAAGTATGCTCGCTTGTTGATTGACAACCAATGTGGAGATGAGAAAAAAGCTGATCTATTACATTTTTAAGTAATACGTTGATCGTTATATTAATTTGTTGGCCAACATATTTTCATCCACAAATCGCAAAATGATCTACTGATCATCCAAGTAGTTTCTGCTGATCACTGTCACTACAACAATCAAAAAATTATTTAACAAGGTGACAGTTGATTAGTTGTAATACTAATTGACCAGAACTTTAAATGATTTAAGGCACGATTAGACACCTTAACACAATGTCAATGCAGTATACGAAAATGATGTCTTTTGACAGTAAGGATGAATATTTTAACTTTTTTTTCGCCACATTTTTAGCTAAATGAATCGCCGGATTTTCGATGTACATATTTTTAATTTTTAAGTACATTATTGTATCTAGAATTTTAATATTTTTTTTATATATTTTTATTTTTGTTGCTGTAATTAGTTTATGATTTATTTTATACATTTTTAGGGACGCTTTTATACAGTGGTTACAGACAAGACACCGAATATTCCTAGGCTTTTTATTTTTCGTTAAATAACAAATCGAACAGTACTAACTTAATGCTTTGGAGCTTGACGGAGGCTCTTGTAAATATTTTTACTTAAATAAAATCAGTGCGGTATAAAAATAAGAGGACAACATTTCCCAGAATTTAAACTGATTCTGGGAAATTTTAGAAAACTTAGGAGCAAACAACTGAGGCAATCAGTGTTGCCAATGTAAAAAGCAGTGCGCATCAGCGTTCTGTATTTTTTTACCTGGAAGTTGTTAAATATCAACATTTCGATTAAATATGAAGTTTTTTGGTTGCACAACTCGTTTAAATAGTAGAATCATTCTATTCCAGCAACAGATAAAACGTACTATTATCTGGTTAAAATATTAACCTTAACGGCTACGTAATCATGAATTATTGTTTGAGAGAATAACATTAACAGCAACTCGTAGGCACAGTCAGTTTGGTACGAGTAGCAGGGGCGTAGCGAGGGAACTTTTCAAGAAGAAGAAGGAAGCTACATTTTTACTAACTTGAGCAACTAAAAAAATTCGGCGAATATGGCAAATTTTCAAAGGTTCCACCTTTCGGAAATGCCAATTTATATTTGTTTATCGTTATGTACCTTCTCCGAGCTTCGATTTTAAAAATGACGGTGGGCATCGGTGGTTTTTCCGACTAAAATCCTTAAAATTTAGCGAGTTTCGATTCGATTTTAAAAAGGACGGCCGGTATAGGTATTGGCCCAGGAGTGTTCCTGCTAAGATCGGTCAAAATTGGATTCAAAGGGTCAAAGGGACGTGGCACCTCCCATACAAAAAACCTCTTCTATGGGGTGAAACTCGATGACATTATAACTCGATAACCGTTTGGCCAATTTTCGCGATTTCTATACAGTCGGCAAGTTCCTAAAATAAGTCCGCATTTCAATGAAAGTCGCCCCCACGCACGGCTCGAACCCTCGCTACGCCCCTGTTTGGTAGTAATGATAGTTATTTGTAACTACACCACTAAGGGCCGAGCATACAAGCCCAAAAGTTTTGTTTTGGGAAATATGTATCTACATATTGTACAAATGGATCTATTCGATTGTATCGACGATTTTATTATTGGGGAAGAAGAATTAGGAAATAATTACTTCAAGCCAACAAGGAAACAAAGAGTAGTGAGAAAGAGACCTAACCATTATGTACAATGAATGGGAGAATGCATATTCCGAACTAAGATCTAAGATAAACGTCAAGCTATAGGCATTGACTATCTAATATGCTTACACACAACAAACTGTCAATCAATCTGTCTCTTTCACACCCACTTAACTGTCAAATAGTTATCTATCTCTTATTTTATGATTGAAAAATTCAAAACTGTTATCTGGCAGATAAAGAGTGAAATAAATTTAATCGTTAGTTAGCTATCAGCCGATTTATCTGACTATTGAAAAATCGGCCCTAATTCATCATCAGACTCCTTTTAAGTATTTGTTGTTGAATAGTTTGAATTCTGACAGTTAATTCCCCTGTCCTCTTGCATGTCGATTTGTCAGTTGATCAAGTGACTGCCACTTGCGCCAAGCGATAAGTACAAGTCCGCCAAGCCAACGGAGGAGAAGACCAACTTCTATGCGTTATTGTTGCTGCGATGTGTTTTTTGTTATTGCCGTTCTCTCGGGGTTTTTCGTCTCTTGAGATTTCAATAGTGTAAGAGAGGCTGATTCCAAAATACGTAAATAACCACGAACTCGTGGTATACATCTTCAAGAGCTAAAAAAAGGTTTAGTTTTTGAGCTTGAAAGGCATTTTTTATAACCAGGATCAGAAATATCTACGATTGCTTGAATAAAGAACTGACACTGACTTTAGTACGATTTCTCCTTCTACCATTTTTGGATTACGACAGTTGACTAGACGTCACTTTGCAGCTAGTTTTATTGGATTATATTTAGCGTCTCAATAGTCATTAGTCAATCAACGGAAAACAAATCATGTGCGCGCCTACCCTAAGAGTTAGAGCTGAGGTATTATGCCCATGCCCACCATAAAAGAAAAAGTCTAGAGTTAGCCAAGACTTCACTAAAGCCCGAAGAAAAGTAAATTGTGTAGAATAAGTTCATTAATTAAGTTAAATATTTTTCAATTCAGACTTGATTGTAGAAGATTGATTTTAAAAATATAGATATTTTTATTTGTTGAATTTTTTGATATTATATTCCCAAACGCATTTTCAGTTATATTTTAATTTAACCACACTTTCTTTAAATCCACAGGGTGCAGCGAAATCAGTACAATCAGCATTTTCACCACAAGCAGTCCAGCAAAACAATTTACTCGGTCTAAGTGGCTAATCAGCTTTAACCAATGGCACATCCATCTTTTTTTAAATTTAGGCCTGTATACATTATACATTTACAAAATTTATTTATTTAAAAAAAAACCAACGAATTCTCAAAAAACGAATCATAAAACGTCCACAACAGCACAAAAAGAAAGGTGATCCCTAGTCCTTAGAAATGAAACAAAAAAAAGAATCATTTAGGTAAGGCTTAATTAAAAAAAAAAAACATAAAATTAAGCCTAAAAACTATTATTATGTATAACAAATTTTAACAATTTGTATTACATTTATTCTTAAGGATATTATACATACCTAAATATATTTAGAATTACCTACTTTATAAGACAAGCAATCCAGGTGAAATGTTAAACATTTTATTTAATATTTTTACTTTTATTACTTTATAACTTTAGTGTTTAATGTATACATGAAGAAAATGCGAATTTCCTACTTTAGTTAGAGTTTAAGTATTGTTGGTGCAGACTCTAGTGTAAGGCGTCGACAGTTTTTCTTTTGTTTTGTTGTTTGTTTCTGCTGAAACAGAAAATTACCTATTTTAAGAATGCAGAAAGAAGGCAAATGATTAATTTATTGTTATTGTGATTGTTTCCTTTGTTTATTATGATAGTATATGTAACTTTTATGTTTGTAAATATTTTCGCAAAATTGTCTTTTTATTTAGAAAGTTTGTACTTTTATGGAAAATAAAATTAATTAATTAATTGTGGGTCGTTTTTACTATATTTGTGGATGAGTATATTTGAAAATTTGTAAAAGCTATCCCAATCATGTTCCTCCAAAAATTGGGCTTCACGAAAATTTAACCAAAAAATGTCAGCTGGGTAAGTTCATAGCCTGAAGAGGCAATTTCTAATAATATTTTATATGGAAATGCCAAAAATAGTGACATTTCCCGAATTGACTGCATTATTTACATCCCTTCCCGTCAAGGCAAATAGGACCGAAAATCTGCTAAAGAATTTTTATATCTTAATCCGCCTTTGATAATTATTCTCAAACTGACAGATAGCCCTAAAAAAAACAATCAAGGTATGGCTATCATATTGACGATCTTGCTAAGAATAAGAATATCAGTTATCAGAGTCCATTATAGGCATGAACATCTCGTTCTTGTTTCTTACTACAAAAAATGTCAAATTCAAAAACGTCATTTCAACACATGACATGAATGACCGATTTTGAAAAAAAAAAAAAAAAAAAATGTCAAGAGCTGTCATCATCAAAATTATAATTTACTAGCTGAACCCCCGCCGGCTTCGCCAGGCCTTTTATTGCTTTTTACAATTTTTATTTTCTAATTTTTTTGGCCTATCGCTTGATCACCGTAATTACCGACATTTAAAAAAAAATATCAACTCAATTGGTTGAAAATTACGGGCGACAGAGGGAAACATAGTTTTTTCCACTTTCTTTTATATATATAGAGATAGCTGTGCCCGCCCGACTTTGCCCGTGCACAGAGGTTCTTTCGTAAAATGCGAGAAATGAGAATAAACTGGAACTTTCTTTCTGCCTAAACCTGAAATACAGCAATACGAACAAAACAAAAAAAGACTCATGAAAATCGGCTCAGCAGTTATAGAGATATAACGTAATCGAGTTTCACCCCATAGAAGATGGTTTTTGTATAGGAGGCATACGATTTTGAATGTTTTTTTTTGTATGGGATGTGCCACGCCCCTTTTTTAGGTGCCACGCCCCTTTGTCCAATTTTGACCAATCTTCACAGGAGCACTTCATGGGCAATACCTAAGATTATTTGTAAGTTTGAGCTCAATCTATTCGTTGTTTTTCGAGATATACGATTTTGAATGTTTTTTTTGTATGGGAGGTGCCACGCCCCTTTGTCCGATTTTGACCAATCTTCACAGGAGCACTTAACTGCCAATACCTAAGATTGCCTGTAAGTTTGAGCTCAATCCATTTGGTGGTTTTCGAGATATATGATTTTGAATGTTTTTTTTGTATGGGCGGTGCCACGCCCCTTTGTCCGATTTTGAATTTGTTTAGCCTATTGACCGACCACCGTAATTACCGACATTATAAAAAAAAATCAACTAAATTGGTTGAAATTTACGGGCTACAGAGGGAAACATACAGTTTTTTCCACTTTGTTTTATATATATTATAGAGATTCAGGGATGAACAGAACACTCTGTTCTTAGGCCGTGTGCTAATTTTTTGACACTATCGTAGTGGAAAACGAATTTTCAGCTGTCAAAAAATTATCCTGCTTTTGCTAGAATGTTGAAGAGGAAATAAAACACTGAATTTCAATTAATAGCGTAAAATTCGTTAAATTCGTTAAATCTCGTTTTAAGATTGTAGTTTAGTGAACTTCTCTTTCAACACTTTCATAAGTGTCTAAAAATGAACCGAGGATGTCAAAATGAAACATTTTAAGGTCGTCTGTCAATAGGGCCAACAAATTATCCGGTTCTAATGTTTTTATGTGGTTCTGCCTTAAAAGTTAAAACTTTCTTCTGAATACCTTTTAGTACGGATTTGATCCTTTATTATTCACAAATTGTAAGTATCTGCCACGAAAGGAGCAAAAACAATGTAAAGTGGAATTGAATTGGTTTTATTGAAGTAAGTGCAATTTTGTATTTTTATTTTAGTAGGTATACACTCGTATGAAAGACACGCTGTGATCAGTTATCGATCAATTCTATTTTTATGACTTTACATGTGAATGACTTCCAGTTAATGGAATTAAAGGAAATTGCATTTTTCTTTTTTTGTAATCAGTAAACAATAACAAAACACTCGTCAAATAAACATTTTATTTCCATTATCAAGAACAATTGGGTTTGTAAATATTTATTGTATGTGCATCAGAGGCACAATGCATTTAATTCTAGAATTAAGTGCATAAAACTCAACTGGGTGGAGTTTTATGACGTGAAATCCTACTATTTTGCTTAACCTTCTAGTAACTGGGATTTCCTTATCTCTAATCCATTCAGTACCGTCACTGTTATTTTTCATTGTTGTAGTAGATTTTGTTGCGACGTTTCTCGAATAACAATAGGAGTCTTCTAATAAATAGCTATAGGTATTATAGGCAAAACAACGTTTGCCGGGTCAGCTAGTAATGTATATTATATTGTATGTTTTAGGTTTTATTTCATTTTAAAGTTTTGTACACCTACCTACCAATTAAAAAAAAATAAAAAATAAGCAGTGCATCTACCCTATCCCTTCCATCAGTCCTTTACCTTTGCTTTGCATTTATAGCATTTCAAGAAACCAAAAATTAGTTAACACTAAAGGGTCCGCCAAATAACTTTTTTTTTTTTTTTGAAAATGCTATAAAAAAAAACTACTGAATATTTTCTCAAATTTCTTTTTTTATTTGAAAGTACAATCCTTCCGGTTAATAATGGAAAATAATTTCATTCAAATGGCTGCCTCGGCTGGCCATGCAGTAGCCTACACGATCGGTCCAATTTTTAAGCACATTATCGATTGTGTGCATCTGTATTTCACCAATGGCTTCACGAATATTGTCCTTTAAAGCGTCAATTGTCTCTGGCATGTCGGCGTAACACTTATCTTTTACGGCACCCCACAAATAATAGTCCAACGGTGTCAAATCGCAGCTCCGCGGTGGCCAAACGACATCAGCTCTGCGGCTAATAATGCGATCTCCAAAATGGGCTTCACGAAAATTAGCCCATTAGAAAATAATGCTGTGTGGCACGTAGCGCCGTCCTGTTGAAACCAAATGTTGGCAAAATCCTCCTCTTCAATTTTTGTGAACAAAAATTCGTTCAACATGGCCCGATAACGATCGCCATTGACTGTAACGGCCACTCCTTGCTCATTTTCGAAGAAAAATCGCCCAATTATGCCTCTGGACCAAAATCCGCACCAAACAGTGACTCGTTTTGGGTACGCACTGTTTTTGGCTTTTCACGCTTTGGTTTATCGATGAGGATGCCAGTTCCTTTCACTTTTTTCACAAGATAACGAACATACGGAGCTGACGGTGCTTCTCTTCTTCCAAAATCCGTACGCAATTTTCGCACACATTCTGCAACATTACCATGATTTTCAAAGTAATGTCGCAATATTTCCCAGCGTTGTTCAAGCGTATACACAACCATATTCGTTCAGCGGAAGGATAAAACTAATTATCTGTCAAATCAGACATGAGCTAAGTGTTACCATTCGCGAAATAAGCACTAGTTGAAAAAAAAAAAACGTTAGATGGCGGACCCTTTAGAATCCACACACACGTAATCTTTCAACTGTCAGCACAACGACCTGCACTGTTACGTAAGTCATATTATATACCTATGCATCTATGGCGATTCAGTCGTAAAACAAACTGTACAAACTCCACCTACGAGTACCAGTTTCTGAGTCAACTCATCCAACTCAACCAAACTGGAACAGATAACGCTTTGATTGATTTATTATCAGTATCACGATTACAGTGCGCTCTTATCCACAGTAGAATGCAATTAAATGACACAATCTATAGTCTGTATACCGATAAGGCACATCTATATACTGCGCAAATTCGTATCTAAACGAAATAAGGTGAAAAAAAAAGACTATAAAAAAAAACACCGAAACAAGAAATATGACTCAAAACGTGGCAGTTGTTGTAGGCATCATCATTTTCTAACCCCCACCAGCTGCTGGTAAAGGTGTCAGATGCCAGGCCCTCTAAACAAGATTTTCATGCTTCATGCGTTTAGATTTAAATTTCCGTTGGTTTTTGTTTTTGTAATTTATTCCCAAAGCTAAGCAGATAATCAGGTTCCACCTATAGCCATTGGTATGGTAGGTACAGCACGGGTACCCAAAGCCTAACCTACCTACAGTATATATTATTTCTACGTTATGTTGTTGGCTTATCGCTATACTTTTGGTCTACTCTCCCACATCGGCACACCCCTCCAGCTCCAACCTAGCATTTAGTCCGGTTTCTCATTCTCATTCATTAGCGCGGGTAAACAGAGCCCCACATTATCGAAACGCGTCTCATAATTTTTTTTTTTATTTGATTCGAAAAGATCTTTTCATTCTTTTTTTGGTTTTGTTTTATAAAATAAATAAAAAATTGTTTACAACCTTCAACAGAACTTATTCGCCCGTTGTACCGACGACTGACGCGACTCTATAGTTGGAATCATTTTTTGTCTTCAGACTCAGTTCAGTTCGTATCGCGTAGCCGTATCGGAGTAGTCGAGTTTTGATTCTCTCGAATGAGATTCGAAAAATAAATTCGGAGTTCGCCGAAAGTTAAATCCTTTGATAGAAGACTGATAAAACAAAACATACCATGCCATTCCCGACAACACCTCCACCACAGATGCCCTGCCCACATTGGATACACTTCCCTATCCGTCCGGATGCAGTACTGGAATGTCCACCATCGCCAGACGCATCCTACGCTCCATACTGTGAGTTGTGTCGTGAAAAGGACAAAGAATTGGATAACCCCCCAAAGAAGTTTTAAATTAAAAAAAAAAAAACATCCTAACTGAGATATACCTACCTATAATTTTGTAATTTTTCTTTTTATACATTTTTTTATGTTTTATTGTTAATTTGTTTCTATAAATAGAAATTTAAAACGGCTACCAGAGAGTACGTGCGATTAAAAGTGTTTTTTTTTTTACTCAGAGGCGTTTTTTGAGGTTATTTTTTTTTTTTGCAGCACAAATCGTTATCAAAATTCAAGGCAGGTTTTGATAATGATTATGTGCAAACATAGAGTTGTTTGTACCTCAACTGGGGGGCTGGGTTAAATTTATTGGTGAAAAGATTCGATAAGAATTCTGCAGAAGCTTCTAGTTCAGAACAGTCTTTGTGTACTTGTTTTTGTTTTCAGCGCTACATACTTACAAAGAATATTTTATAAGTACTTTGACTTTCATGGTGCGGAATCCGGATGGGATCAGATCAGACTGATCACACAATATTATTACGTCGTATTTCGCTTGTATACTTTGTACACATACTTCGGTACCTACTTATGGCATTTATTAATAAACATTACAAATTATTAAACCAAGAGGAATGGTGATCAGCGTCTGGCAATTAAATCGGCATTATACGAGCTGTGTAACTAACCTATAAATGTTTTTAAACGGAAGACGAGGCAGAGGGCTCTGGAGGAATACACTGGTGTGGCAACAAAGGGGTTCGAAGGGCACGTAGCACCCAGGGGGAAATCGGAACGGGTTCGCTTTTGATTTTGGACAATGAAACACATACGGAAGTAGCGCAGTGGCTCAGTGGTTAGTGTGCTGGACTACTGTGCGAGGGGTCCCAGGTTCGATCCCCGGAAAAACACAAATGACATCTTAAGGGTTTTTCTACTGCGCCACCTCTCGCGAACGTCTGACAAATATCCGAGAGTATAACTGTCCTGAAAAAGCTTCTCAACTAAGCCGTTCGGAAACGGCATAAAATTTTAGGTCCCTTCCATTCGTCAGAAAAATAAAAAATAAAACTTACTGGAGTCGAGGCCAACACAAATTGTGATGACAATCGTACACTCCAACGTTATTCAATTCATAAATATGTTTATGATTGAAAGTAGTTTGATTAAATAAAACTTACATAAACGAATGATTGTGAGAACTAGGCCTAGGATTCCTAGGTTTCTACGACCTGTTGCGCGTTTATTTATTTATTTATTTTATGAGACACAGAAAATAGTCTCGGGAGATCCAGTTTAAAAAAAAAACAGATACCTACTTGCTACTTATCCTTTATCGATTGGAGAAAATGGTAGAGACTAGGAGACGAACAAACGAGTTTCATAGCTTAATGCACTCAGTCCTGGGTCCCATCTTATAAAACAACTATACATCACTTACTTAGGAGGCTGAGCAGTTCGCGGTGAAACCATGCCTCACTTAAGAAGTCTCCTTAGCTAGCCCGGTCCTTAACTAACTGCCCCCAGTTGCGCATTACAACAACAAGTTGGTTGAGGTCGCCTTTAACTTATGAGCGCCACTTAAGGCGAAGTTTTCCTCTACTACTACGTTGTCTTTCCGGGTTTGACTCGAAGAATATACGGGCCGGAGCATTTATATATTTTGGCGAAGAATCTTTCTCTCGAAACGACTGAAGATATAATATTTAGGATATAGGAATGTCATGATAAAAGTCTCATACCTACAGAATCTATAGCTTGCGTAATGAGAATCAGCCATCAGTAAACTGGAAATTGAACGAAACGGATCATTCGATGATCCTACAGAAATATTTTGGCCGTGTACCTGTTACGGACTACATCACGCCTTACCTAGTGTTTACAAGACTCATCTCTAGCGCCTATCCCAGCAGGGAAGAATTAAGAGACTGTCTGTAAATAGCCGTATTTACAGACGGATCTAAAATGGACACTGGGGTATAGGGTCAGGTGTCTTCTCCGAAACGCTGCATGGGTAGGTATATCAAAATCGATACACCTCCACGACCATATAGTAGCGTCTTCCAAGCAGAGGTCGCCTGTGCAGTGACAACAGCAGGCCGTGAGTCTGTGGTAAGGGCAATACCACACCTGGAGGTATTACCTTATTTATCGACAGCCAGGCAGCAATAAAAGCCATAACTGCACCAGAAATAAAATCGAAGCTTGTGAAGTGCTGTCGCGAAGAACTCAAGGCTCTTGGTACACATCACAAGGTATTGGACAAGGCTCTGATGGGTTCCGGGATATGGAGGCACTCCAGGCAATAAGAAAACAGACGAATTAGCAAGACAAGGTTCGACAGCTGTGTCAGAACAAACTGATCTCTCTGTGAACACTCAAGGTTGTAGCAGGGAGAAAAGCCACAAGAGAGGCAAACGCTAGATGATGGGCCAACTTAAATACTTGTAATACCACAAGAATGCTATGGCCGTCCTTCAACGAAACCAAAACCGAGAACATAATACGAAAGGATAGGAAATCCCTGTCCCACCCTCGTAGGTATCATAACGGGGCACAATATGAAGAAAATGGGCTTAACAGAAGAAGAACTTTGTATAGAGGCTGCGGTGATGAGGGAGCTCTTGAGATAGATAGATAGGTCTCCAACACATAAGGTATAAATTCCTAGGGAGTCACTTCTTCAACGACCTATAGACGAGCTTTCCAGCACATCAATAGACAAGATAATGAACTTCATCAAATCAACAGGATATGGTTTGTACGGGCATCACAATAGGTCAGTATTGATAATTATTTACCCCAATTGAAACACGGCCTTAAGAACCAAAAATCATGCCTTCAGTCACGTTTGCCGGTAGTACTATCTAACAGCCAAATATAAAACCACTTATGCTTGTAAATATTCATCAAATTGGCTAATTAGTTGTTGCGATATTTTGACCGTAATAAAATTTGTCTAATCTCAAAAAATACGTTATCTAGCCGATAAGACAAACATAAAATACAATAATTGACATTATTTAGATGCTTTAGGTACCTACCTATATAACTTTGTCGGACTGAAATTTTTTCAGCTGTTGTGAAATGATACCTGTAAGAACATCAACCATAGACAAAATAAATGACATATTTAACATCAATTGTAAGTAATGGGCCTTAAATAATCATGTTTAACCTTCACCTTAAGTTTATTGTGGGTAATAATGGATATTTTTATATGGAAAATGTCACCATTACGAGTTAGAAAAACTTAAGACACTAAAAATTATTATTAGTACCGCGCAATGACATGTACCTTACCTATAAACGAACGCTAGATGATGGGCCACCTGTCTGTATGAAACTTTGACAGAACATCGATTTCAACTTAGCCAGAATAAAATATCTAGCATTTTTTTAATAAATTTTGGGCCTTACCTACTAATACCAAATTCTAGTTCCGACTTCAAATTTAAGGAAGGGCACAACTGCGAAATTTGTATTGGAAATTATGGCTATTGTGAAATTCTTAGATTTAGGCGTGAGGCGTGTGTCAATTGGCCGAAATAATTATCCTCGAATAATTCTCTGAAACTATCGTCGTGGAAAACAAAAAAATTATCCATCTAATTGGTTGACGTTTTTTAGTTTGAGTTTTGTTAGAATGTTAAAACGGAAATAAAACACTGAATTTCTGTTTTAAGATTGTATAGTTTGGTGAACTTCTCTTTTCAAGATTTTTCATAAGTGTCAGAAAATTTGCCGAATATAATTATTTAGCGCATTTGACACACGGCCCTAAAGTCGAAACTGAAAATGGTCATTCGTAACAAGGTATATGAATATGAATAGAAGAATATTGCGCATCCCGCAATGGCGGCCAATTGTGACTGTAATCGTATAGAAATAATATGCGCGCGCATGAGATATGCCATATGGCTGACAATTGTGACTATTCGTATGGAAAAGCATGTCTTTTTGACAGATGCGCAGAACGAAACGAAAATGAGTGCTCGGAATATATTACCTTCTATACATATATGTACCTTGATTCGTAAGGCCCTATGTCTTTAGCCCCGGTGCACACATGCGTCATTTTAACGCGCGGCACCGCAGCGTCACCGCTTTTGCGTCTTACAGTACTCACAAATAAATTGAGTGGTGCACACACACGTGCAGTGACGCTGCAGCATCGCGCGTCATTCTTGCGGGAAAAAAGACTCGCAGGTTTCCGCGATACCGCGGCGTCACCGCTGACGCGTTTGCGTATTTCAGGACATTGTTTGTAATTGAGCAGTACACACATGCGTCATTTTGACGCTAATTTAAATTCAAAAGAAAGATATCAAACATGGAAGAATTTGATTTATAATTAGCGTAACGGGTACAGTAGTTGGCACCCATAAGGAAATTTTGACTTTAAACAAGCGTAGATTTGTTATTTTAAACGCGATTTTAAAATGTTATACATTTATATATTCTTTATGGAATTTTCTTTTTACTTAAAATTTAAAATTTCGAGTTTAGTTGTTTCAATTTGGAATTAAATGGATTATAAAAAATGCCTATCAAAACCTACAGTAGTTGGCACCCCTGTACAGTAGTTGGCACCCTACGGAACTACAGTAGTTGGCACCCAAAAATGTGATAAAATAGTATCTACCGATTTATTTAAATGTATTTAACGCTCCGTTATATGAAATTAATGAAACAAAATATAAATCCATTTGTTTTAAATACAAGATATACAAGAAAAAGAAAAGTAAATAAAAATAATATTTTATTTAAAAAATAACAAGAATGCGACGCTTTTATAAGTTTTTATTTAAGGAAGGAAGAAAGAAAGTATATATAAATCCATTAATGTTAAATATAGAGAAAAAAGTAAATAAAATTAATTGTATATATACCTATATAATACATTTTTTTCTTATTAGGCATTTTCAAAAATCTGAATCAAATAACCTTCGTATACTACAGTTGTTGGCACCATCAAAAGTACAGTTATTGGCAGTGCCAACAACTGTAGTCTCATATGCGACAGTTATTGGCACCCCCTGCCAATAATTGAAACAATGGATTTTGTTTGATACAGTTATTGGCACCCCTCTTATTTAATATATTAGCAAATAATTTGAATATTTAAACTTAAATTAATAAAATTTAACATATAGTTAAAAATTTTTTACTTATTTTAAGGATTTCAGAAAAAGTCTATACTTACCAAATTGGAAGTCCTTATGAAAATTCACAATATTTCACGCTAAAAAAAATTTCACTGATAGCCGTTTACAATTTGATTTATGTAAAATCGACTGAAGAGAGCATTAAATATAAGAACTGCTGGAAAATATTACAAATTTATTATATTATTGGAAAAAACAAAATCTTTATCGAAAAAAGTAACTGGAACAGAGCAAATCGCTATTGAACCGAGGGGTGCCAACTACTGTATCAAAAAAAATGGGTGCCAACTATTGTATCCGTTACGCTATTTGTCAATGAGATAAAAAGGTGTGCAGAAATATGGAGTGTTGATTCCAAGGCATTTTCCCTTATATTTGTAAACGATGTATAAAATGTTCCTTTTGTTAGCCGATGATCAACAAAAGGATGTACCCAATAACGTCGTTTCATTTTAAGAACATAGTTTTTATGCACTGGGTACGCGAAAATTACTTGTTTCGTTTTATAAACATCCACAGGTACAAGTCAAACGCGAACTGCAGATTGATTCCTGCGAGAAAAACCCGCATGTGTGCACTGAACTATTGCGTCACCGCAGCGTCACCGCGCGTTAAAATGACGCATGTGTGCACCGGGCCTTAAAGTCGTGCAAATTATACGATAGTACTCTTACTTTCTTTGTTAGCTTAAGGTATGCCGTATGCGTAACAACCAAGGTCACTTCGCATTTCTTATGTTTTTCAATTAGACAAAATTCCTAATAAACCGACTGGCATTTTAAAATCGCCCACGGATACAAATTTGATTAAAGATTTTCTGTAAGTATACAATTGCCACACAAATACTTAATTGAGAGACATCTTCATTAAGGGTATTCACTTAACCTAGTAAAAGGCTCATAAGCTGCATAAATTGCAGACATTTACCACCTCGTATATGAACTGTCAGATTTTGTATGCAGAATAGTTTACGCAGACTTCATAATTTTCCGCAACGATTTAGACTCGGAAATCAACCGCGAAAAGTTACGCAAATCACAAAATGTCAAACTTTGACAGACAGTCGTATATGCATTTTTTTTTTGTTTGCAGGGTTTTTTTTTAGGAAGATCTCAAAATGACGGTAAGAATTCAAGTAAAAAAATAATTTTGACATTTCCGAGGGGTGTTCACTTAAAGCACCGCAGAAATTTATACATTTACGAGCTGTATAAATTTATCAGATTAGGTGAATACCCTTGTTGTGTTCGATTTAACCACCTATGTTTTGACAGCTACAGTACCATGCTTCAGATTTATAATCTGATCAGTCATTTACTGAATAACATCCATCACAGTAAGCAATCGAACTCGTTGCGTATATAAAACGACTTGGTTTGGAATATAAAAACAAAAACAGTGCTCAATCTTTCACAATCAAAAACACATCAACAGCGAAAATGAAACTCAATTGCAAATTTAAATTTAACTTTAACTTTGAATTTATTACAAAACTTAAACGTTTTAAATTAACAACTTAACTCGAAACTTAAGCCAGTATTAGACGATATGTTGAATCAGCATACGTATGCTGAAAATTGTGTTCCAGTCACAACATATCGTGCAAACTTGATGACAGAAATTTATTTTTTACAAGATATGTTGTGATTGGAACACAATTTTCAGCATACGTATGCTGATTCAACATATCGTCTAATACTAGCTTAATGAAATCTTTTTAAATATCACAAAAGAACATTTGGAACGTAGCACCAACATTTTTAAAATATAACTTAAGCCTTCACGCTTTCATGCCTTGTTGTCTGTTATTTGAGTCACAGACAGTAGTCGCCCTTGGGTGTCGATGAATAAAATTGTGAAACTGCTTCTGGTGCTGGTATTCCAAGTTTTTCTCCTCCAGCTCGTATGGTGGTAGCTTTAAGCGACATTTGTCACAGAAATCATTTAAGCACTCAACACAGGTCCTTCGCACCGGAAATTGATGCCAATGTTTGCATGGCATACGCCTCGGAGAACTCAGTGGGAACTGAAACTGTTGGCTAGACGCTGAACTGGTATCCATGACGAGCTTCACTTTCAAACTGACGCGATTATGGGTAATCGGAGCTAACTTATGTTGTTTTCAACTGAATCCGAGTTAAGCCAACAATGTTATCTATTGTACAATAATTGTTGTCACACGAAACCACACCGAGTGCAATACTAACTACGAACTAGTACCAGAGAACAAAGAACGTGTGTATAGAATTATAGCGCAAGGGAAACCCAGAAAGATTGTCGGAGCGGTTATCAAATCGGCAAAATAAATAATAAAGTAATAATTGTAAATATATAGATAGTTACCTAGTTGACATTCATGACTTACAGCTGTGAGTAAAACGTGTGACACAAGTAGTTGTATTAGAGGTAGAAATCACTACTTTGCGTGATCAAAGTGTAAACATATCCGTCGTGACGTAGTTTGTTTTTCTGGAATAGCTTCACGTTAGCTATGGACATGATTTATGTATATATGCTAATTATTTAGCGATTGAACTTTAGTCATAATATTATGTTTTTATGACGATCAGAGGCATTCACTGGTAAGATTACTGGCATTTCCTTATTAGTAATGATCACAGAGGTACATAGTGCAGCGATAATCAGTATAATGCAGATAGATTTCACAAGAAACATTCGAGAATACTGTAGATACCTACTTACTTGCCATCCGGGCTGGACCTCAGCCTCAACCAATTCGTCGCTCCAATTAGCCTGACCTTTGGCTTACTAACGCCAGTTGCGTGCTTCAAGTTGGTTAAAGTCCCCTTAATTCCCACTTAATTCAAGGTCTTCCTCAACAGCATTGTTCTTCTGAGTTGGAGACGAAGACTCTTCGGACCGGTGTGCTGGTATGTATTCGCTTTACACGTCCTAGCCATCTTAGATTACTGATTCGCTCTTTTCTGTCTTTTCAAATCTTGTCAATGCAAACGGAAAGCATTTTGCGTTCAAGCGTTGAAGAATATCTTAATCCGTCGTCGGTAATGTCCATGCTTCTTCAGCGTATACCGGGGCTGGGATGATAAAGGGCTTATACAGAACTTTCCGCCAATGAAGCTTATGGCCAATGGAACAGCGATAAACCGAGACCTCAACTAACAAGCCTTCACAGTTAGCCCGGTACTTAGCTAATTGCCTGCAGTTCCACTCCAATTTGGCTGAGTTCTCCTTCTGGTTGTATACGCCACTTAAGGCAAGGTCTTCTTCTATTCCGTTGTAACTCTGGGTTAGACTCAAATACTCTAAGAGCCAGACCAATGTCAATCCACTCTACATGTTCTAGCCATCTTAGACGACTGATGCACAATTTGTGGACTAGTTCGATGTCGCTTCCACCAAAGCCCGTCAACACAAAAGGTACCGAACATTTTACGAGATTCCATTCTCTTACTACCGCAAAGTTATTGCTGTCGATGCATACGGTTGAGCATTAAATAGCGTTGACAACAACTGTCTGCAGAAAGGAAACAATAGGCCTGTTTTATTGGCAATCTATCGCAGTGAAGTGTGGGCGCAGTAGCGTAGTGGTTAGTGTGGTGGACTACTGTATGAGGGAACCCAGGTTCGATCCCCGGAAAAACACAAATTACATCTTAAGGTTTTATCTACTGCGGTAAAAAATTGTAGGTCCCTTCTATTCGTCCCGAAAATAGAAACTCATACAAACGAATGGTTGCGAGAAGCTAGGCCTAGGGTGTCAATCGCCTGTTGCGCCACCTATTTATTTATTTATTTTTGTATCTCAGTGAAGAAAAGTAAAGTAGAATCTTTAGCATGCAATTACAACAACTACACACTGCTTGACATTTTCGAGACTCTTTATAGTTGTTGTAACTGCGTGCTGAATATTCTACTTTACTTCAGATTGCCAATAAAACAGACCTAATCTAGGTACATTAAGGGGTAGTAGGTAGATACGTTCCAAACGTAAGATTTCACATCTTTCAACAATTTGACAACATTTCGTTTCTGATAATTCAGTAGTTTACATTCAATTGTGTCATATCAGACGATTGTAACTTCCAATTTAAAATAATTTGCTGAATTTTGTTTTAAACAATGCTTTGCTATGTTCAATTTTTAATTTAAATACAGTTCCTACGCAATCTTATTTTGACAAACATAGTCATTTTACGAAGTCTATACTTTTGAGTTTAATACGTCTAAACAAACTCGATACCTACCTACTGTTTCAGTTATTAAAAATGATGATGAAATGTAAGACCACCCTAATTAAAAATATTAAACCGCATTGCGTCTCAGCCTTCAAAGTTTTATTACATTCCGTCCAATCTACTACAATTCCGTAGAAGTTAGATGTCAAACTGACATCTGTCAGTGGTCTATTTTCGTCATAGTTCGTGAAAAGAAATCTCATAAAATATTTAACATTTTCGCTTTTCCAGTGGTATTTTTGCATTTCGTCTGTTGTCACGCGAATATCTGCGCCGCATTTTGTTTAATATTAATTTGATTTCTGCATCCATCATCCACCTGTATTTTTTTTGTTAATTTATATTATAAAAAAACTACCCATCGGAACAAAATTAAAATCAGTGCAAAGTGCAAACGCTCTTTAATTTGTTGCTATGATTGCAACAACGATTATTGCTGAATTGTGGTAAATTTTATTGGAAAATTCTTTCTTCATTAAATCAAATTATATTTCTATTATGACAAAGCATTTATGTTGGCATAATTCGCTTTAATCTGAATAGCAAAAGAAGCTAGATCTATTTAATGATCTCATGACGGTTTCCCATAATAATGTAGATTTCTTCATTATTGTTTCTAGTTTCATTTGAATTGAGTAGAAATTGTGCGCTAAACTGTGTATAAAGTGGCATCGTATTAAATAATTAACAACTGCAAAAGTAAACGCATTCAAAAGAACCTTCAGCGTGCCACAGAAACAAATAAAAAAAAAGGGAACGAACACTACTTGACAAAATGAATAAAAGTAAAAAATCAGTCACAACGCCGTGGAACTTTAAGTAAGTGCTAAACAATTATTAATCCATATATGTCCAAAAAAAAATACAACAAATTTAGCTTATCTATCTTTTTTTGTTAAGTGGGACTATCGTATCGTGTTTGTCGTCGGCTCCATGCTTGCTTGTTTGTTGTTTTTCTATTTTGTTCACGTTTGGACAAAGTGTCTCCAATAGTGGAAAAAAAAAAAAAAATGCCTACATTCTGTTACATAATTTGTCCATAGGCTTGGTAATCGGTGTCTATGCTATGCCTCCAAATCGTTGTGTCAAGGACGACTTCTATTCATAACACACTTGCCTCCATGTGCCGACTGAAAAAGTGGGTATATTGGCCAATTTATGTCGCATTTGTATTTGTTTGTATCTAAATATAATATGCTGCATTTCTGCTTTTTGTCTAATAGAAGAGCTACGCAATACTCGTAATTGGATTGTAGAAGATAGGCGCTTGTATCAGTTCAACCAACTATTTATTGTTGGAGTGGTCACTCCCCAATCGAGGTGTTGTTTTCGGCGATGTGATGAGTGGAGTATTTACAGTGGTGTGGTATAATCGATTCGTATTTGTAGAACGCGACTCCCTTGTTTGACATCAGTTTGTTGTGACTGGACTGGGCAAGGAAATATTTGCGAAACCGGATTAACTGACGCGAATACCAAGTAGCAGTTAGTTGTTTTGTTTTTCTTTATAACGATGTGAAAAACCAGCATCGATCGAATTGGCCGTTCCACCTCTCAACAATTTCAAATTCAACGAGTTTTGATGCACAACACCGTTACATCGTTAAATACATTTTGATGAATCACTGATGTGATGATGTAGCCAACACAGTCAGTTGCTCGAACTTGTTTTCGTGATTTGTTGTCTTTGTTTAGGAACGCGTTATGTTCCCATATAGAGAGTAATTATTGTTGTGTTATTAAAAGATGTTCGCTTGTGCTAGCAAATATGTAGATTTTGTAATTTGCACTATGTCATTTCTATTATTATATTTACACGCCTTGCATCCGTATCTGGATTATCTTTTAACACTTTAATCATCTTCCTAAATCAGAGAATGATGTTGTGTAACCCAATAATCCACAAGCAGATCGTTATCATGCCCTCACCATCCTGCAGTTCTTATTATCATTGTATCTGGTTCTAGGCATTACATTTCATGACATTTTAAACATTTATTAGATGTTCAGAGTTTGTGTACTTGAAAAAGAGTTGGAAGAGTTTTACTAATAAATTTGAAATGTGATTAGATAGCAAGTAATAAAATTAACCATTTACTTGGACGAGAAGTTTCACATAAGTTTCGCACAGTCAGTAAACCGAGACAAGTCAACAGCTCCATATTATGTTATGCAGCGATGCAAGGCGACAGCTTATTCCGCATCTACTGTTGTACCCTGTGTTTATAGGTCAAATTCGTTGTACACAAAGTACCCACTACTACTCGACAGTAACATTTCATGTAAACATAGTTTCCTTTGTAATGCATTTACAACAATGCATCCATTAAATTCAGAGCACTCACAAGGATTCTGACTAAAGTCGACTATTCCGTGTTTATATGACTTAGGGCTACGACTCATAGATATTTAAGTTCCACATAAATTCTTATGTGACAGTTTGTGCATTGTGCCATACAAAAAGTACCCCATACATAAATTCTTATGTGACAGTTTCTGCGTTACAAAAAGTAGCCCATAAGCATTTAAGTAGAACACAAATCGGTCTGAATCATATCAACAAACGGCCCTTAAACAGCGCTCCTAAATTTGAAATTGAATATCAAACCAAAGGACCCATAAAGCAAATTCAACAGAAGAAATCCGGAAAAGGTTTTGTCGAATCCGTATAATGACTGTAACTTCAAGGTATTCTCCCCATAGTACACCCTTCCCTACACTTAAATCTGTCAACCTTTAAGACACAGCAAATCTGTTGACTGCGCAATTCGCTGCTAGCTCCAATATCCCAGATTGCATCATGTCTTGAAATGTGCTCAAGAACATCTAAGACTGTGGGAGAAATGCATTTTCCCAAGTGTATAAAAAGATCTTAATATCAACAATCCGCTGGCCCAGATGGTATATCTCCCATAATTCTGAAGAGGCGTTCTCCACGCTAACAGAACCTTTGCATAAGATTTTCCATCTGTCCTATTATTCTACAGCTCGTTTCTAAAAATGACAATTTTACTATTGCCACCAACTACCAAACCGACCATCAGCTTATCAAAGGGCACGGTAGTGCCCCAGCCAAGTTCTCTTATAAAGGCACTTACCCTTTTTACAGGAACAAACTCAGGCTGTTTTCGACCCCCCTCTAACTTCGGAACCAATTAAGCCAAAAACTTTAAACTTGAAATATTTACCAAGCTCATTGAAAAGGTCCACCTCACCAAATTTCATTTCTATAGCATTAGTGGTTCTCAACATACAGGACTTCAAAAATCTCAAAAACCGTAACTGACTCACTCACTCACTCACTCACTTAGATGATGATCATCAAAATTATGAAGCACTTCCGGCCATCCTAGAATCGTGAAATTTGGCAGAATGCTAGATCCTGTGGTGCATACACTGGGAAAAGTCCAAAACTTGAGATTTTCCATTCAGGGGGCGTGGTATACGCCCACACTTGAAAATTGGTCATTATTTATTTGGGCCACGTCAAATTGCCGTAGAATGCTGAAATTTGGTAGAGCGGTAGGACTTGCAGTGTACGAAAGGAGAAATAATATCAAAAATTTAAAATTGTCCATTTATGAGGCGTGGAATCTGCCCACTTAAAATATGAATAGAAGTTAATCTACCTGCTGAATATAATTTTAATGAATAGTTTATAAGAAAGAAAGCCAAAGTGACGTTAGTTAGTGTCTATTGACATATTAAAAAGCGAAGACGTTTCAACGTTGTTTGTGAAGTCTAATAAAAAAAAACTTCGCAAAAAGTAGTGAAATCACACCAAAAACATAAATGTAAAAAGAAGAGCCAAGTTCTCTTATATATAGAATTAACAAAAATTAGGTGCGTAATTAGTCATAACTAACTAGTCATGTGGGCGCAGTAGCGCAGTGGTTAGTGTGCTGGACTACTGTGCGAGGGATCCGAGGTTCGATCCCCGGAAAAACCAAAATTACATCTTAAGGTTTTTTTTCTACTGCGCCACCTCTCGCGAACGTCTGACAAACTTCCGAGAGTATAACTGTCATGAAAAAGCTCCTCAATTCAGCCGTTCGGACTCGGCATAAAATTGTAGGTCCCTTCCATTCGTTCCAAAAAATAGAAACTCACACAAAACTTGCGAGAAGCTAGGCCTTGGGTGTCTACCGCCTGTTGCGCCACCTATTTATTTTTTTTTAACTAGTCATAGTCAGCCACGAAAAGTAATGAGATCTAAATGTATGCCAAGTTCTTAGTTTAAGAAGGTTAAATGTTAAAAAAATTGGTAGGTTTACTCGGCAAGTTTCTCATTTATAACTTCATTATATTGTACAACATATTAAAATTTGAAAACTTGACCAGTGACCCTACCTATTTTTTTAACATTTAACCTTCTTAAACTAAGAACTTGGCATACATTTAGATCTCATTACTTTTCGTGGCTGTCTATGAATAGTTACGCACCTAATTTTTGTTAATTCTATATATAAGAGAACTTGGCTCTTCTTTTTACATTTATGTTTTTGGTGTGATAAAATATATCTGGAATCAAGAAAACATCTAAATGACCAGTAACACCTTTTTTGCCAATAAGTCTACTGGTGTTTTGATGGCATTCTCACCGAATAGTGGAACTAATCTCTTTACCAGTCTGGTAAAACGAAGATTGTTGCGCTTCATATTTCAAACGCAGTTGACAGACTTTGGCATCAAGCAGTTTTTTTTTTAAATAGACGCGCTTCTTCTTCGATGAATTGGAAACTTAACTTTCTTGCCAATCAAATTAGTAGTTTTCGACGATTTCAGGTCTACCATTCGCCGCATTAATGCTGGTGTTCCCCAAGGCTTTGTTTTGTCTTCAACACTTTTTTTTTCATATTTATTAATGATCTCCTGTCTGCCACATTTAATCCAATTGCAATTGCAATTGCACTTCCCAATCGAAAACCCCTTCGTAAACACACAATGAGGACAGCACCGATGTGTTCTTGGAACACCTGGATATCCACCTCTCCTTTGATCTTCAAGAATTATTGCAGCATCTTTCAGGCAGAATTCATCCGCCATTTCACAGCTTTCATTTTATGTTTAGAATGGCTGGAAGGACTCGGCTGGATGAAAGCAATATTCCGCTAAGCTAAAATGACCAGAGAGAGTGTCTTTAATAACGAATGATATAGACATGTCCTAGGGCTTCCTCAGAATGCCTTCTATATTGGAGATACAGACATTGGGAAGAGGAGGAGACAATTTGTGCACTTCTCATGCTCTTGCTAGGTTACGTCATTTCATTACATTTTTCACAATTTTAGTGATATTAAGAACAATTATGGTTCCAGGAGTTTGGAAACAAACTTGTCATCGAATACAACTTGAAACAAAACCAACCAAAATAATATTTATCTTTTAAATAATGAGTCGTAATAAAAACCTGTTAAAAGAAGAGAAATTCTTTAATTTGGTTTCTAGTTTAACCCAAGTGGCATATACGAATATCAAGTTTGGCATGTCAATTACCACTGACGTAACCACTGAAAACCGCGGGGATATAATAATAATTTGTTTTCAAAATACTTTCTGCTACTATATAAAACGTACCGTATAAGGTCAAATGGACTATAAACTCATTTAAACCATGCAAGGCACCAGTTCCAGACGGTATCTTTCCAGCTCTTATTCAAAACGGATTGGACTTCTTTTTATCCACCATAATTGCCTTATTTAGGTTCAGCTTCAACTGGGGCTACATACCACAAACCTGGCGGGAGGTAAACGTGGTTTTTATACCCAGACCAGACAAACCAAGTGAACAACCTAAATTCTACTGTCCAATAAGCTTGACATAGTTTTTCCTTTCCTAAAAACAATGGAAAGAATAATAGACATACATATTAGAGAATGCTTAAATAAAAGCACACCTCTACACCTCTGTCAATATGCCTATCAGAAAGGAAAATTCATTGAAGGCGCTCTTTTGAACATAACAATTCAAATACAAAGCGCATATCAGAGCAAAGAAGTCGCCTTCTTAGACATAGAGGTTGTTTTTGACAACACTGTATATGATTCCATATCAAATGATTTGATTCATATACAGTCATAGAGATCATCCTACTATTAAATGGATCAAAGCGATGCTTGAAAGTCGGAGAATAACAGCTTCGTCGGGACTGACCTTAATATCAGTAGCAGCTGTAAATGGCTGCCCTGTGGTCGCTGGTTATTGATAACCTACTTCAAGACCTAAGGTCTACTGTCCACGTAGCTGCGCTTCATACGCACGCTTTCGTAATTTCGAACATCCACACTTTCCGAACTTCCAGAACATGACATGATCTGTGCCGTTACAGACCGCCTACCAAAGGCAGTACCATGCTTCAACAAAAACTTCTTCACAGAAATCATAAAAAGGGAAGCATGTGTTAGCAATAACCCACCAAACTGCCAAAACGGCCTAAAGTGGTATACGGATGGTTCCAAAATGGACGTGGGTAGGAGCTGGTATTCATGCACCGAATCGAAATATTTTAATACCTATTGGAAAAAGCCCCAGTGTATTTCAGGCAGAGCTCCATGCCATTAAAAACATTCATATATTCACAGACAGTCAATCACTGCACTGCTTTAATTCCCTCCAAACACTTAGTACCAGGAACAAAACCAGTTTATGGTGGGGTATCGGCCACAAGGGGATTGAAGGAAATGGAAAAGCTGATAAACTAGCTCGGTCCCCTTTCATAGGACCTGAACCCTTCTGTGCAATCCCCAAATCAGCTACAAATTCGGCTTTAAAAAGTTGGGAACGCGACAGGAGTGTTTCATATTAGGAATACATCCCAGGATTAAGACAGACCAAAACAGCTATTCAGCCTTCCAAAAACGATGCCAAAAACATACTAAATATATACGCAGGCACCTACGCACAGTAAACCTATCTCCTCGAGTTGAGCGGATCTGCCTGCCGACGACCTACTCATCCTACACTGGATTCCACCCAATGTGGCTTTGCTGGAAACGAAACACCTGACTCACCAGCTAAAGTCGGCGCGACAATGCCACTCGTCGGACCTGAACCCTTCTGTGGTGTCAGTAAGCAATGTTTCAGGAAGCACATCAGGAGCTTAGCTCAAATTGAATCTAATCAGTTCCTCCCAGAAAATCATACTTACTTACTAATCTGGATAAAAACAACCTAAGAATCCTGACAGGCATACTTACTGGCCATGGCCTTATGAAAAAACATCTCCACCGAATTGGAATTTCACCGGATCCAACGTGTAGACTATGTCTGGAGAGTAATGAAAACTCTCTTCACATTCTCATATGGAATGTCCGGCTGTCTTTCGCCTCAGAAACCATGTCCTTGGCGAAGAAATCGTTATACTTCAGCAAATCTAGCTGGCATATCCCCAGAGAAGATACTTGTCTTCCTGACTGTTTCCGGAGTAAAACGAAAGCTCTAGGACCTCGCCAGGGAAGGCACAATAGGCTCCTTTTGAGAGGCTGCAGTGCCAGAGCCTAATGTAGGCTCTCCCGACTTATAATCTAATGTAATCTAATCATCTTCAGGGATTATTAAATAGATGGCGCAACAGGCTTGTAGACACCCTAGGTCTAGGTTCTCACAACCATTCTTTTGTGTGAGTTTTTATTTTTTGGGGCGAATGTAAGTGACCTACAATTTTATGCCAAGTCCGAACGGCTGAATTGAGAAGTTTTTTAGGACAATTATACTCTCGGATGTTTGTCACGCGTTCGCGAGAGGTGGCGTAGTGGAAAAAACCTTAAGATGTAATTTGTTTTGTTTTTCCGGGCACCCCTCGCACAGTATTATTGAAAATGTTCCAACAAAATTACCGGAAAATTGCAAACTATTCCTATTCATCTCATTAAAATCAGGTAGGAACTGAAACTATAGTAAATAAACCATTTACTGCGCATCAGATATGTTCCAACTTTTATTTAATTTAATTCTATCGTAAAAATAGCCGCCGGCCGTGCGCCTGTAAATTAAAAAAGTTTCACGTCGCACTTGTGGTTGGTAATATGAATCTCTCCATTCTACCACAACATTAGATAATATAGCCAACCACATATAGTTAGATATTTATGTACTCGGAAATATGTGATTCATAGGAAAAGTCGTTGCACTAGAAAATTGCAGAGGCAAACTGTATTATACGCTTTAATTAAATTTCACAACTTGATTATGTGCTGGCACAAATTGCATTGTTTCTATAGTATCTAGCATTCACGCGTAGACTTGGTAGGTACATGTATGAATATCCTGACTTTCATGAGTCATAGTATCCAATTCCCCCCTTTTTTGGAAAGCTGTAATTAAACGCCCAATTCAATTTTATTCTTCTTTGCTCCGTTATCATAAGTTATTAAGTAAAATCTCATTAAGAGGTAAATTGTTTTTTCTCTTGCATAATGAGATAAAGAGATTGAAAGATGTATTTTCACCGCCGCCGCTTCATTAATTGTTGCCATACAGTGTTACTGAATGTAGGGCGATGCGTTTTTTTCAGAGATTCTTAGAGGGCAACCGTTTTATTGAATGGTTGGAAGGGTTAAATTGGTTAAATCCACTTAACTTAGTAAAGTCGGAAAATTACATGTCGCCACCACCAAATGGAATCAGACTATTCGTCATCACATCAGCAATCGATTTCCTCACCTCGCACGACTTATTGATTTTCGGACCGACAACCCTTAACATAGGCCAAAATACGAAGGTCACATCAAGGATATTCAGTTGATGCTTGCTCACCAATGTGTGCTTTGAAGACAAACAAAAAAATAGAACTACATACATGTTTGTTCTGCAAATGAAAATGAAGTAGTCCTTCAAATGTAACTTACAATGTGAAAGGCGGCTTTGTAGACCAAAAACGAACGTGGTGATCAACTGTTTTAAGAGGAGCATCGACCCAGAGGGAAAAGTGGCATCAATTGAAATAAAGTTTCATTCAGTAGCTACGTATATGATAAAACTTTAACAGCTGTCATTGTCTTCTGTAATAACATAAAAATAAATAAATAGTTGGCACAACACATAGGAAAGGAACCCTAGGCCTAGCTTCTCACAACCATTCGTTTGCGCGCGTTTTTATTTTTAGAACGAATGGAAGTCACCTATAACTTTATGATGAGTCCGAATGGCTGAATTGAGAAGCTTGTTGAGAACAGTTATACTCTCGGTTGTTTGTCAGACGTTCGCGAGAGGTGGCGCAGTGGAAAAAACCTTAGTGCGCACCAGCGCACAGTGGCGTGGCAGTGGAGCGGCGGTGGAGTGGTGTCCAAGTGGCAGATAGCGATAGAATGGCGGCGAAGTGGCATGAAAGTTATTTTACGTGCACTGAAGTGGCAAGCAACGTATGGAAACCATCCATCTTGTGGAAACCAAATCTCTTTCAACTCTTTCAATCTTTTAAGTTTTTAAGCTAAGATCTTTCCGTAAAATCTTCCACAAAGTGGATGGGTATAGCTCCAGATGCTGTGCACGATGGTGAATCGATTCATTCGTATTCTCTTCAACACTGCGCTCCACAACGTCAATAACTTCTTCTGTTTGCACTGTTTGTTTTTGGGATGCGCATTATCCACTAGTGTGTAGGTGCGTGGTGCGAAAACGATTCATCGTATTCCGAATAACTTGCACATTTCGCAGCCAACTCGATGCTTCCATAAATTGCGCTCTGTCCCCACCTGATCTCGAGTGCGTCGAATTTACCATGCGACAAATCCATTTTCGTTCTCGTACAGTTGCGAGAGTATACTTAATGATCTCAACATAAATAAATCCACTGGTCCAGACTGTATTTCCCCCATCGTTCTGAAGAGGTGTTCTTCCACTTTGGCAAAACCACTACGTACGCTTTTTCAACTGTTTGGACTCTTTCCGAGTAGGTGGAAAACAGCTCCAGCCCGTCCCTAAAAGAGGCGAATCTTCTTCTCCCACCAATTACCGACCCATATAGCAAATACGTTCATTCTTTCTAAATATATGAAATATCTTGAATCACGGAAACTCCTCAATGACCGGCAGTACGGTTTTTGTGGCATTTGATGATTGATGATGATTTTGTGATGATTTGATGACTTATATCACCGAGAAGTGGAACCAATCTCTCAACCAGGCTGGAAAAAACAAAGATTGTTGCGCTTTTGACAGAGTTTGGCAACAAGATCTTTTGTCGAAAATGCGTGCTTATGGGATCAATGCGTCTCTTATTCAATGGATTAGAAACTACCTTTCTGGTTGTTCAATTCACGTTGTTTTGGATGGTTTCAAGTCTGAAACTTACTATATGAATTCTGGTGTTCTGCAAGGCTCCGTTCTGTCTCCGACTCTCTTTCTCATTTTAATAAATGATTTCTTGTGCGTTAGGTCTTATCGCCCAAAACCATAATGGCCAAATTGAAAAATGTCATAACGCCCAAAACATTGCTAGGCAATTTGTTGTTGTAAAATTTATGTAAATTTGGGTGATGTAATTTTGGGCGTAATGGCATTATTTTTACTAACGCCCAAAAAAGGCATAACGCCCAAAAACAAACAAACAAACAAAATACGTATGGGATTGAGTACTACAACCCCCCTGCTTGGGTTTACTGTCAGATTTGGGGTGTATGCGTTACTTTGGGCGATATGTCAGTCTATTTGGGCTTTGCTTCGCTTTAAATTTTGAGCGGTGTGGTGGTTTTTGGGCGTTATGTCATTTTTAAATTTGGGCGTTATGGTTTTGGGCGATAAGACCTACAGCCGAATTTAATGCTTCAAAAACACAATGCTGTCTGCTGTCTCTAAAGCGAACCCGATTCTACAGCCATTGTCTATGAATGGCACTTGCATCACAAAAACCGAAATACTTTCCATTCTCGGTATGTGCATTCATATGACAACCTCCGTTGGAACGCCCATATTATACACAAAGTCGCCAAGAATTCTGCGAAATGTCTAGGTTTCCTCAAACTGTGCAAGAAATATTTTACCCCTTCTGATCTGGCTACATATCTAATATATTAAGGCGTTCATTCGACCAAAACTTAAGTACAACTCTCATGTGGTCTGGTGCGCCGAAAACCACATCGCACCTACTGGATAGATCCAATCGTGCGTTAAAGCTTATCGGAGACACGAATATCGCAAATTTAAAATTCGAATTCCGTTCGAGGAACGTTCAGCGTGTTACGTATGGTACGTCAACAAGGCCAGCACAGAGTGTGCGTGGGAGCCAAAATACCTATGCCATTTTGGCCACGCTCTCAAGAATTTGTCCTTCGTAGATAAACTTCAACTTGGAAAAATTTGCGAAAGACTTGAGTTTCGGAGCAGCTAAAAATTGATCTCATATTTTTGGCCAAACAATCATATTCACTGACGAAGCGCATTTTTGACTGAATGACTATACGTGAACAAACAAATTTTTCAAGCTATTGTGAGCCCGGCTTGGAAATGTGCTTCCGCTATTAAGATTAATTATAGGGGCTATAGCTTTCTGAGTTCTATTTCTGAATATCTTTATTGTGTTTTATATCACCGCATGGCTATAGGTGTTCTGTTTCTGCAATTGAAATTCCCATATCTTCTCCGAAAGACCCTCTTACAGGCTAGAGGGCATTCATTCATTTCGTTGTCCTTTCTTCTACATTTCTTTTTTAAGATGGAGTCTAGAATGACGCCGAGATACTTCACCTAGGAAGATCTTTAATTGTGATGCCATCTATCTACCTTAGTATTAGTATTAGTACGAAGTCCGTATCTTTCTTCTCCTAGTGAACAAAATGAGTTCAGTTTTCTGTTCTGTTTTGCCCACACCAGAAATCTTTTTAAGTCGCCCTCATATACAGTTCTTTTAGTTAACAATGGGGAATCTTAGAATGCAGCCCTGTTGGAGGAGATCTCACGTTTTTACGCCTTTATTTAGGTATGGCATTGTGGTGAGATGACATACAAATTAAATAAATTAATTTTCCAAATTCCCTTATCACACATGTGGTGGCGGTAACTAGGCTATCGTTCCTATCTCTATAAGTCGGTTAAAAATGAAAATGGTTGGTAAGCCATATTGGACTTCAGAAGTCTGACTTTTCAATGAAATTCAGTTAAATTTATGATAAAAATTTAGAGATTCCAGAATTGCTGCATTGGATAATAACCTTCAAACTATTCATATTACGCGAAATTATATTTAAACACGTGACAACTGCGCCTCCAGAGCGCTATCTTATCGTTCGTCTGTGTTTATCTATAAGTGGATATTCTACGAAACTAAGGTTCATAGCGGGGTAACCCCAATTGTCTTCGTTGAATTCTTTGGCCAATAAGTAGGTTATGTAACTCAAAGCACCGCATGAACTACAACTAATGCTTTTAGTATATGGGGAAACAAAATAATGTCCTTTCTCCATTTGTTTCCATCACACCACAGTTGGTCCTTATAACTATACTATAAGGACCAACTATATGTGGTATACGTACCACAATATAAGAATAAATGGGATTACTTAGTAAAGTATACTGTAACTGTGGCTCATGAAGATGATGTTACATTGTTTGTTTGTTACAATGTGAAAAATGTCTGTTACATTATTTTTAGTAGAAACTTTTGTTGGCAAAGTTTCTTGACACTTATTTTGGGTGTCATGAAATGACATTATGTAAAATGTTTATTGATATGAGCTCTACAGTTGATAAAGTGACTTTGAATGGCAATTAAGATTGATTGCAATACGAAAATATTAATCAATTCAAATGCGTACCTATCTATTTATTAAGACAACCTGTCAAAAATTACTAGAACTTCACAGGCCAAGTTAAGTGTCATTTATCATAGGTAGGTAGGTAAAGGTAGGTACTGTCAATATTTTCTGCTTAATGCAAATACATATTTCTAAACTTTGCAATATAATCTATCGATTTTATCGATATCATGCGCCATATTAGTTTTGTTGACAATCACTTGTCATTATAGTTCTAAGTTGTTATAGTAACTAGAACTGCGCAATTAAATTCATATGCGATACATACTTTAATAATATTCTTCGACTAGCCATAAAGTTTATACGTACTCGTATAAAGCTAGTTGCAAAACATTGATAAGGTTTTATTCAATTATAAAAAAAAGTTTGAGATATGCGTTAAGGCAGAATTAATTTTTTTTATCGTTACCTAGAATTATGCTATAAATTCTATTAATGCAATGTGAGTAAAGGTACGAGCACACAACATACAAAAATCCGACATACGCATATGCCACTCCGACGTAACTGATTTGTCGAGTACACGACATACCAATTTTGTCGTCTGGGTTGGATATAGGGCTGACAAACTCATGCCAACACATGTCAGTCTCAAGCCAGTGTCAAACCTTTCCACATTAACGCCATTCAAAAGAGGAACGGAAAGAGCAATATTGTTGTCGGCCCAATCACCTAAAGTTGGCAATTTAAAAACCAGACCTCTTAAAAAACACACTTTGATAAAATATTCATGGCATCAAACAATCTCAGTGACATGTTGTCCTCCAATTGGTTAATCGTTTCGGGCTTATCGGCGTAGACTAGCGACTTCACATATCCCCCCAGAAAATAGACAAGCGGCGTTAAATCACACGATCTTGGAGGCCAATTCACGGGTCCGCAACGTGAAACTATGTGATTACCAAATGTTACCTTCAATAAATCAATTGTGCCACGAGTTGTGTGACATGTTGCGCCGTATTGTTGAAACTACAGCTCCTGCATATCATTGTTGTTCAATTGATTAACGAAAAAGTCAATAATCATGGCTCTATAGCGGTCACCATTGACTGTAAAATTCTGGCCAACATCGTTTTTAAAAAAATAGGTACGTACAAATTATTCCACCAACCCATAAAGCACACCAAACAGTGAGTTTTTGTGGATGTAACGGTGTCTCAACATACACTTGAGGATTATCATCACTCCAAATACGGCAGTTTTGTTTATTGACATATCCATTCAACCAAAAGTGAGCTTCATCGCTAAACAAAATTGACCGTAAAATGGGCGTAGTGCGCGATACGTATTGCGAACAGAACCATGATTTTCAAAATAAATTTGCCCAATTTGGAAGCGTTGTTCAGGCGTCAGTCTATTCATGTTGAAATGCCAAATCAAACTAAAAATAAATCACTTGACAGCTGACAAAATGGCCGCCAGTTAAAATAGTGTTGCCAACTTAAAGTTCTATACCTCTAAAAAAAACACCTTTTATAAGCGAATCCATTTAGTACGGTGCTCCAGCTAAAAAATTAAATTTCCCTTTCCGACTGTACTTCATATATCTTTAAAAATTTTGCGCGCCCAATAATCGTTCAGCACTAAAGCTAAATTCTGACAGATGGTGTTTTATTTTTTTTGTTGTGTTGTGTTTTTTGAATGAATAGTTCGCCGAGGAATTCCTTGAAAGTGAAAAATTTGAGATCAAAGAATAGCAGACATATAAATAAAACAAATAAAACATTTTTCGTGTTGATGAATTTTTTTAGTTTTAACGAACAGTTGTTTTCACTTTTCAGTGACACTTATATTCAGAACTCCATATAAAAATTTAGCTGGGGTTTTAGTTAGTATTTGGAAAGCAAAACTTTAGTTTCGTTCGAGTTGCGTACTTAGCTTTAGCTAAGGTACAAACTGTACCTACTTTATGTAGATATCGGTCAAAGTTTAGCTAGTGTTGTTTTTTTTTCTGTTGTGTTTTTGTGTTACGGAAAAGTAAAAGGAATAGTTTTTGCAAAGATTACATCGACGAAGAATACCTTGGAAGTAAAGAATTTGACAACGCAATCTATGTCAAAATTTAGCTATAGGGATTCAGCTAATGTTTGGAGAAAAAAATGGTAGAGCAGCTAAAATTTAGTTTCGCTCGAGCTGCGTACATAGCTTAAGGTAGAAGAACTTTCTGTACAGTCCGAGAAGAATGTTGTTAAAAGTGCTAAGTGCGTAGTATACTATTTTGTTTAAAATAATTTGCTTAATTTAATATTTTAGGGGAATTTTGTTGT
Source organism: Cheilosia scutellata (assembly GCA_955612985.1). Taxonomy (NCBI): domain Eukaryota; kingdom Metazoa; phylum Arthropoda; class Insecta; order Diptera; family Syrphidae; genus Cheilosia; species Cheilosia scutellata. The sequence continues at coordinate 87,053,076 of OY015313.1, forward strand.
GAAGTGTAATTTAAGCTCAAACAGCGTATAGCAATTTAGAATTTCTTCATGAATACAGGTTTTTATTTTAATAACTTTTATTTAAGGCAATTAATTATTAAATTTAAGATTCTTTGACGGGTATTTACTATCAAATTATAATAATCGTTTGAAAAAAATAACGGAGTTAATAGGTACTGGTTTCACAAAAAAAAACGTGGCCATCAATTTGACCTGAAATAACCCAATAAGCTTGTGCGACCATTAACATAAATAACTCCCAAAGTAACTCGTAAATTTAAATATCTATAGTCTATACCATCGCCACGATTGTAGTTCAACCGGCTGAAAGTAATACAAGTTATGCCTGAAATTTATTTAGATGACATTTCAATTGTCATTTAAAGAAAAGAGTAGTTACGATTTTGCTTTTACTAATATTTTCTACTTTTTCGCAACAAAATCGATTGTCTTTTACATAAAGAAAGTAACTGCCAATCAAAAAATGCTAATTAGTACCTACCTATACAATTTTGCAAATGAAATCATTTATACAGATCTGACATCTGAAAAAATCTCCCATCTATCCGCTGAGTCATGTGTTTAATAGTTTGGTCATTGTATACAATTAAAAAAAAAATCGCATTTCTCTATAAAATTTTCATATTAATGAACCGATGCCATTACGTCTGTGATGCTTCGCGCTTCGTTACACCAATTTTATTGCTTCCCACACAGCATTCCAGTATTTCGGTGAATGACGCAAGATTCCTACTCATACTGTACTTGTAACTGAAAGAATTTATTTTCCGTACATTATTCAACTAGAGCTAGACTGTACAGAAAACTACTGTGAATACTATATTGACATTACAATTATTGCGATTCTTTCATTTTCTAATGTATTAGCGACGCCAAAAAGATGACAATAATAAAATTCGTCTGGACCATAAAAAAAAACGGATCCCCGAATGGATGGCAGACATTATTCCTCATTTGACAGTTGGCGCAATTTTAAAATTTAACCTGTTAACTTAGTTCGAGTTTTATTTACGATGTATAAATATTTTTTTTCTTCGCAGTATTATGTCTAATTACCTCATCCAATTATCTTGATATTTATTATTTTGTTTTTAAATATTATAGTCGCCTTGTCTTTGCCATGGACGGTGTCAGTTGGTCTCAGTCTTATGACCCCTTTCAATGTGTATTTCTAATGGAGAAATATTTATCTGATTTGTATTCGAAACATTTTTCTGCCGATGCCAAAACTGTTGACTTTGTGTGTTTACATTGCCCTTGAGCTTGACGTCATATTATTGTTAATGGCTGCTTTGTGTTTGACTTTGTTATCGAAGGCAAATATTTAACTAATTGTGGGATGGGGGTTTATTTATGTATTTTGGTTTGGTTTAAAAGAGGGTGAAATTCGATTAATGTACAGAAGCTTTAGGGCCTCTGCAATCAATGCGCTGACTGTTCACTATAAGAACCCGTATCTATCTATTCATCGATATATTACCAATTATTATTAATAAGTTGAGTTTGAGTATGGGAAAGCGAGAACCACCAATTGTCGCTTCGTGCTAAGGAGTGGCCGCTGACCAATAATTCAATCAACCTTTAAGATCAATATAATGTAGAGGCTTAAATATGTAACTAGGGATATTTTAATATCAAGGGGGAAATATATATCCAATAGGGAATGTCAAGCTTCTCACGAACGAATGCAACCAAATGACGGACGATTTTTAATTAAATCTATTCCCGTACGCGATATATTTTACTAAAACTGCGACGAAGTTATGGCCAATTTGTGCTTACCGCCTCAACCAATATGCCTCTCCAGTTAACACGAACTTTAGTTAACTGCTGAAAGCAAAATTTTGTACAACAGATGTCGCTAAACAGATCACAGTTCAATACGGAGTCATGTTTTGACACTGTCCATAGACAAAAATGCAAGAAGACTAAAGCCTTCCTCACATAACTTCTGAAGCAGGACTGAGATAAAGAAGAGAATAAATTCATTTTACCACTACCCTTTTACACCGAACAAGGCTTCACTCTTTTGCTTATACAAAATCCAATAGCCTCTGTAACTTTATTAGTAGGTCGACTGGTTTTAGGCACTGCGTAACGTTAGCTCAATTGAGAATAAAATCTATGGTATGATATTTTACCCTTATGGGTGTATGCGCTATATTGTGACAAAGAGGGCTAGAAGCATATGCGTTTGCAGTGATAGCCAAGCTGCACTAAAAGTGCTGCTTAACGCTCTTACCTCGTCCAAGTTAGTGCTCGAATTCAAGCTTTCTCTGAACTTGGTCGGAAGGCTAAACACAGTGAAACTTATTTGGGTCCTCAGTCGCACTGGTATCCAGGCAAATGAGATCGCTGATGAGCTTGCTAGGCTGGGCTCAGAAGAAGCTCTTTCAGGACCTGAACCTGCGTACTACTTGGGTTTCTCGTGAACACAAGTGTCGGTGGCGTGACTGTGTTGGGTGTAGAACTGTAGACAGACCAAACGACTGCGTCGGGAGAATCGACTGCAGACTACTTGTGGGTGTCCTTTCGGGCCACCATGCTTTTGATAAACACTTAAATGTATTGGGCTTGAGCGACACCACCATCTGTCCTGCTGGTGGAGAGGAACACTTTCTCTGTAGTTGTCCTGCCTTTGCTTGCATCAGGTGGTGGTGAGTGCCGAACATCTAAAACTCTTCATCACTGAAGCTCTTTCTCATCTTTCTTCGAAAGACGGGAAAACTAAGTACAGTAAAGTAAGGTGTCTGTTTGGCAGTACAATTTACCAGTAGTTGTGTCCGAGTGCTCCATCGGATAGTAGCAACCTCCGACAGAAAAAAAAACCATATTTGACGATCGGCGTTGCAGTAGTAGTACTTGTAGTAGTTTTGCAAATCTTCCCCCAAAGTTCCAAAACTGATCAGGCACTTGGGCATTTATTCATTTTTCTTAGGTCTTCTTACTCTTCAGTTTTGGTTTAATTTTTTTTTTGCAATCTTTCATAAGCCGAAAATTATCGTTTTTGGGTGAACTTTAATTTTTGACATTTTGTGCGATATCTCATTATGAAAAATTAGCCAATCAGCAGAAAATGAAATTTCACCCAAAGCGAATGACAAATCACCCAAAATTTATTTTTGGGCAGTTCTTCATTTCTCGGTTTTGGGCGATTTCGTTTTGGCCGAAATTATTATACTCCCGCATCAAATCTACAACCAATTGAGCAGAGAAGACAAGTCGCTGACGTGCCTATGTCTTTATCTTTCCATAAGGAATTCAACTTTAAAACCTACATAATGGCGGCCTACAAAATAAACATCAAGTACTCGTGACTGTAAAGCTACAAGTAAAGGACGTCACTTCAACGTTAGAAAAGGTTGCATATCATGTACTCTGTATTGATATTTGTGAAGCTACTATTACACACATGTCATAATCGCTGACGTCAATATGATGCATGATTTTGTATACACATAACTTTAGGATGAAATCTAACGTTCTAAAGCGTTTGTGGTAGATATACGACTCATGTTTCGTGTCATTGTAAAACGATGTTCAGATTTTTTTTTAACTTTTATTAACAATTTTATTTCCTTTTCTATGTGTTCACCATCATTTCAATTCATTTGTCTCAAAAAAGTTACAAACACCGACTAAAAAACGAAGTGAAGTACGAGTCGTTTACGACAAACGCCAACGGGAATAGGGGTGAAAATCTGACGTAATATAGATGGGTGATTTTTTCAGATGTCAGATCTGTATAAATGATTTCATTGTAAAATTGTATTAATTAGAATTTTTTGGTTGGACATTTTCTCAGTGGCTTTCTTTATCGAAACAATCGATTTTGCTGCGAAAAAGTGGAAACTATTAGTAAAAGCATTTGTAAAACAAAAGCAAACCTACTCTTTTCTTTAAATGACAATTAAAATGTCATCTAAATAAATTTCAGGCATGACTTGTATTACTTTCAGCCGGTTGAACTACAATCGTGGTGGTGGTAGATATTTAAATTTATACAAGTTACTTTAGGAGTAATTTATGTTTATGGGCGTTCCAGCGTTATTGTATTATTTCAGAACAAATTGGTATCGACTACATTTTTTTTTTTTGCGAAATCAGTATTAATTGCGTTTTTTTTTTGTCAAACGGTTTTTATAATTTGATAATAATTGATACCCGGATTCTTAAACTTTATTATTATTAATAAAAGTTATTAAAATAAGACCGGTATTTCAGCTTAAATTAAGCTTCAATACAAAATTCCCTTAAAGATTAGATTGATTAGCACCTTTAACAACATTTTTCTCTGACTGTATAGAAATTTCTTCTCCCTCAAAGATAAGTACACAGTTTAAGCGAAACTAGGTTAGGTTAGGTTAGTGTAGATCATTGTAGATCATTGCAGATCATTGTAGATCCGTTGTGATGATGCCCTAGGGGTTTATGACTCACACACACTGAAAACCTGTATGAAAAACATACGGATTGGTAAACCATTCCGAAGAATTTACAAATAAGTCATTATTGGACCTGTAGGACAGTTTTTCTAAAATCTAAATCATCGAAAAAGTAAATATACCAAGAATTCTATTTTTTATATGACAGAGCGCTGGGTAGTGACAAAGAAAGTATGCACCTCCTCATCACCGCATCGTCTGCGCAGGACATCTGTAGTGATTCCCATTTTCTTGGTATGGGATTTCAGCCTATTGTGTCCGGTGATAATACCCACAATTGAGGACAATGATTTCATGTTGAATTGTAAGATTCTCTCAGTTTTTTGTTTGTTATAGATTGACCACATTTTCCTGGTTAGGTATGCCACAGGAATCTAGCTTGCTCCGTCTTTCATTTGTCGACATCAGTATTTTATTCCCAATCGTCTGTCTGAGATTACAGGGTGGTAGTCATTACTGTGGTGTCGGCGTGGTTTAGTTCAAGGGAGGACCCTTTTCTTGCCAGCTCATCAGCTTTTTCATTTCCAGATACACCTCTGTGCCCGGGAACCCAGCATAGTTTTACGTTGTGCTGCGCGCCAAGAACACGTAGCTCTTCTCGACAACGACTTACAAGCTTCAATTTTAACTCAATGGCAGAAATCGCTTTTATTGCTTTTATTGACTGACAATGAAAATGGCAACATCTGCACGAGGTATTACCATTATTGCAACCTTTTTAGCTAGTACCTCAGCTTGGAATACGCTTCTGATGTACATAGTCTAGTCAGGAAGTCTGATTGAACTGAATGGTCGGAGACTTTCGGAGTAGAAACCCGCGTCCACTCGTATAGACAGGTATGATTGATCCGATGAATATCGGTTGATCTTCATACCATTCGACCCTGCTAAGGAAACACGTGGTAAATGGTTTTGTGAAATCTAGCCGGGGAGTAGTGTACTCTATGCATACATTATTGCCCGTGTATTTGTTGAGAACTAGTCTGGCTAAGCCGAAGGGCCCTGTTTGCAGTAGATTCCTGTACGAAAAGTTCTAGGGGTTTTAGAATTAGTACTTAGGTATAGCCTCTAGCCGTGGAGCTGACTCTCATTGCCCCCGTTGTACCAATTCTTCTTTTCATTTTTGTCATGGTTCCAAGGTTGGTGGCCTTTGACAGCGCTTGCCACCAAAAAACAGCTTTGAAAACAACTTCATTCAAAAATGCATGGACGCCTAAATTCGTTTTATTTTCGTTGTGCTTTATTTTTTCCTTGACTGCTTCTTTGATTTCAAATTGTTCACTTTTTCTGCAACACAAAAACACAACAGAAAAAAAACATCGTATCGTCATCGTCACATCATGAATTTGCCGTGCAGCTACGGTGACGAACGCGTATTAAACCGCACACGACGCAATTTCCAATCGTCAAAATACAAAGCGTAAAGATGTCGCCTGACATTTTTTTTTAAATAAAATAGGAAAATGTAAACAAACTCCAAGCGTACTAGTACAAATACGATAAGCGGCCGACACTGCTTGACGATAGTCGTAGCAGACGAGTCGTGTGCGGTTCTCCATTTAAATACAAGTGTGCGACAACAAATCGTATGCCTCTCGTACATCGCACCGCATACGCTACGATGACACCGTGTCCAGCGTAGACACGGGCACGATTTTGCGGGCGGTGCGTTGGTTGCACGCACCGTATTTATTTGCGGGGAATGCGGAATGTGTCCAATTAGAAAACGATAATGCGTTCATGCGGATTGCTTCAATAACATTCTGTTATTCTGTGTAAAATGGCTTCGTTTTCGGCAAGAACGATTTTTGATTGGAAAATAGCTTTTTAAAAATAAGAATATTAAAAAATCGAAAAAATAAACGCGACACAATAGTTTAATATATAAACAGATATAACATTCGACTACATTTCAGAAAAATTCGTCCCATTCTTTTGCCGCACTCCTTCTGTCAATATGGTTTTTATTTCACCATGACACTTCGCTTTTGAATTTCTGAAATAAAAACTTGCATCATCATTTTCCGCACGATAATGCGGGCAAAATCAAACCAGTTTGATTTTCAAACAATGCGTGCGATGCGGGGACATCGCAACTCACGCATTTACCGCAAAATCGTGCCTACGTTGGACATCTACATTTCCCAACATAGGTTTGATTTTGCAATGTGCCCGCATTACCCGAATAGGAACGCACGCACCGCATTTCTCGTGTCTACGCTGGACAAGGCGTGACGATACGAGCCGTGTGCGGAAAGCCTTAGCTCAGGTAAATTTTGGAGATAATTTTTAATGGAAGCTAAAATTTAGCTCGAGCAGGGTACATACTAAGCTTAAGACATGGTACAATAATTCAATGTATTTTTAACATCTGAGTCCAATATAAGGCCGTTTGGCCTGTCATGCAAATAGAATGTGATGTGATGTGATGAGAGTGCATGAAAATGGTTGTAAAGGGTCTTTTTTTTATTTTGGGCCGAAAATAATATTGTCCTTTCTCTCTGTGGAAGTGTTTTATGTCGATTTCCATTGGGAAAAAAAAAACAATTTTTTTAAGATTCAGATCACTTTTGCGAATCTCGATTTGAGGGAGAGATTCGCACATACTTTCACCAATACCAAAACAAGTGACATTTGTCAAACTTTGTGGTTAGTTATTAGGTTCGTTCGTGTACTTTCAGCGTAGAAAAATGAAAAATGTCAAATCTCAAAAATCGAGAGAGAAATCTCCAGAGACCAAAAACCTGACCGGTTTTCTTACAAAAAGTTTAAGAAATGTCATTTCGACATTCAAAAAATAAACGTTAACGGCAGAATCTATAAAATAAGTTGGATTTGAATTTTTTATAAGCTAAAATACCTATTAAACCTACCATTTTGAATGCGCTGATATGTTCTAGGAGAACATTCAATTACAATTTCTTCCTCCGACATCGTTGAAGACGAAATTAAAAAGAGTTTTATTTTTCAAACTTTCAAACTTTTTCAAACTGCCACTTAGATGACAGTTTTAATTTTTTCATTTTTCAGTAAGTCGAAATTCCGCGAGTAGAAAATTACGAAAAAATGAAAAGAGGGGAAATGGATTTCTCTCTCATTTTTTTTTTTGCAATTTACTCAGTACGTGGTCGCATTCGCACAGTTTCTTAGCAAAGTTTTAATAATTTTACGTTTGCAAAAAAGTACCCGAACGAACCTATTGTTAGGGGAGACTGGGGCCCATTTGAACGTGAGGCACATTTGAACATTGCTAATAAAACAACATTTAAAAAATATTTCAAAGTATTATGCTGGATTCACATTACCACGCCACGCAATTTTGCATGACTTCAGAGAGAGAGATCCGTTTTTCCACAATCAAGGCTACTGATGTGTAAGAGTGAAACCACAAGCCTAACAGTTGAATTTAGGGCGCCATAACTTTTTTATGGAGATTTGTGGTCTCACTCTTACAGATCACTAGCCTTGACTGTAGGAAACGGATCTCTCTCTCTGAAGTCACGCAAAATTGCGTGGTGTGGTGATGTAAATCCACCATAAACCAAATTTAAACTTGGTAATACCGTGTTCTTTAGTCGTCGATGACTTTATATTTTTAAGGCACAACTTCATTTGAAAACGTATGAAGGTACTACGTTTTTTCACAAATATGAAAAATATAAATATTTGCGCACATTTTTCTGTCGCTTGACTTATTGGGGCACATTTGAACAAGGGCTCTGTAAGTGGCATCGAACTAAAAGCTAAACTACCACCACCAATTAACGCTCCGGGAACATCGAGGACAGCTGCGGTGATAATTTTATCTTAATTTTTTCAAAATTTCTGTTCGGTTAATAAAATAACTCATTTTTGTTTTTATAAAGTTTCTTCAGTCATTTGTAAAATATTTCAGTAATTTCCAAATTTCAGTTTGCTTTTGCTAAGTCCTTTTTGTTTTCTTTATTAAAATAATAAAGTTAATTTATTTTATTAAAAAAATACAAACCTTGTATAGTAACTTATTAGCTTCTAAAAGCAATTACAAATAGGTACTGCCGTTCAAAAGTGCACCAGCCTAGTTCAAAACTGCCCGCATGGGGGGTACCTTTGAACATACGGACCTACTTCGTTTTTAAATAAAAATAAATTATACGCCTTTACTAAATTTACGTAGTTATTTGTCCAAATCAAAGTTTATTTGCATTTCTTAAAGTGAGAATACTCTGCAGTCTAATAATTTAAGCAAATAGGATTTTATGAGACCTCAAAGCAAAAATCGTTCAATGTGCCCCAGTCTCCCCTACCTATTGTGGAATAAATTTGAAAATTGAAAATGGATATTAATGTAGACGAATGGACCGTCGTAGAAAATGCCAATGGGGTTGTTTTCATGGGGGAGGACGATGTTCTAATTCAAAACAAAACAAGTTTAAGTAGTTATTGTACAAGTACAAGTAAAAAACTAACAACAATTAAATTTTATAAACACAAATTGGAATTTAAAAACAGCTGATTGTCAAATCACACACCAACACAAATGCAAACAAAATTGATCTCATTTCATGTTCCATTGGGGCAGGAAAAATCTGAGATTGAGAGCAAAACGGTAAAAGCCCAATGGAAATCGACATTAGTTTCAACAAGTCGGCACATCATTCCACACAGTGCGCTGCATCATTAATTTATTGCGCAATATATTTAACAAGCGCATGGACTTGTGAACTCGCCTCCACTATCGTGTGATGTAATACTTGTGGATTATTTTCTATGGGGATGTATGATGTGGGCAGTGGGCGAATAATGGTTAGTGTGCCGGACTACTGAGCAAAATATTTCTTGTTCGATCCCCGGAAAAAACACTACATATTTACATTTTAAGGTCTTTTCCACTGCGCTACTTCTGACAAACATTTTGTCCTTATAACTGTCCGGATCAAAATTGTAGGGCCCCTTTCGAATTTATATCATGAATTGCAGACTTGAAACGTCCAATTGAAGAAGAGAAGCATAAAATCCATTTTCAATAAAAGAATTTGATACCAAACTGTGACATTTTTAAATATGAAGCATAACACTCTTCGTTTCACCGGAGTAATGAAGAGATTGGTTACATTTTTCGATGAAATAAGCCGTCAAATCACCATTGCACCTGTTGGCCCGAAACCTCATTGCCGGTCATTCAAATAACATGTATAAATGCGTATAAAAAATTTAAGATAAAACAATAAAATGTCAAAGAGGAGACACAAATGTTTACCCAAAATGTTCGCTATCTATTTGCGCCAATATTCTTCCCACTCTCCTATGAAAAAAATGAATCGCTCGCGAAATAAGCAGATCATATTTTGACATTCATTCTATAAATACTCGTATATACATCACTGATTAGCACAATGTTGAATAGAAATCGATAAATTAAATATATACCTCCATCTTTATACTTTATACGTGATTGAATTCATATAGAAAAACAACAACATTCACCGTCAACACGAAACTGTCGCACCATTGTTTATAGAGTTACTATAATGTACTCGTAACGTAATTTAATATCTTACCTAGTTATCACGTAGTTGTACTGATTTCTCATTACACACATCGCATTCCATGAAAAAAAAACAAACAAAAAATGTCCAAATCACTTGCAACTTCTTCTCCTTTCAGTGTTTACATAGTAACATGGAATGTCGGCACAAAATACCCCGAAACCCTTTCGCTAACCAATCTCCTTGGTATAGGCGCCAATCAGTGTCCGGGTGAAGGCAGTCCAGATCTGTACGCAATCGGTCTACAAGAAGTCAAGTCACAGCCACAAAATCAAGTGCTTGGCCTCTTCAAGGACGACCCATGGACGCTTAAATTCAAAGAAGAGCTCAAAGATCTTGACTATGTCGCTGTTAAGACGGAACAAATGCAAGGAATCATGTTAACGCTGTTCTCTAAACGTAAACACGTCCCACATCTGCGAAATATTGAAGCGGAATTCACTCGCACTGGATTTGGCGGCATATGGGTAAGGAAAATGGACACTATGCGGTTTTTGTAACGTAGGTTTTGGGTATAGATAAAGTTGGGTTATATTAAATTCAATGTTATCCTTCTAATATTAAAACATTTACTTTCCTCTCATTTTAGGGCAACAAAGGAGCCGTCAGCATACGTTTGAATGTCTACGGTTGTGGTGTGTCCTTCGTCGTATCACACTTGGCAGCCCATGACCATGAATTAGACGAAAGAATCGCAGATTTCAATCAAATATTGGAAAATCATCATTATCACGTGAAGAGATATCGAGAGATTTTCGATCATGAGTAAGTGGCAATTCCTTTCATTTTAGAACCTTAGCTGACTTGATTTTCTTTTCTAGGTATGTCTTTTGGTTTGGTGACCTTAATTTCCGTCTCACCGGTGAAGATTCGCCCGAAGAAGTGCGTGCTCTTGTGGAAAAGGATAAAATCGATGAACTCGTTCAAAGGGACCAGTTGTTGTTGGTTAGGGAAACTCGCAAAGCATTCCATCAGCTCGAAGAGAGGCTTCCCGCATTTCCACCAACTTTCAAATTCAAGGAGAACACCTCTATATATGACATGAAGTGAGTGAATTTTTTATTCTATGCCACAGTTTAAAACTAAACGGTTTTTTTTTTCTCTATAGACGCCGACCCGCATGGACTGATCGCATCTTGTACACTGTGCAGAGAGATAAATATCCAGATGTTAAACTTCACTTGGATCAGTTGTCGTACAGAAGTCATCCAGGTTACAATATCAGCGATCATAAGCCCGTTTCTAGTGAATTCATTATGAAGGTATGTGGTTTTGTTTTGTCTTTTGTTTATTTATTTGCTGTCCTCTTATGTGCTGTTGTTTGTGCAGTCTTTTTGGGTGATGGGGAGCTTTTATCAATTTCACTAATTCATCAATAGTGTTGTCTGACATGATAAATTCATCAAGTATACTTAAAATGTAATTTTTTACTTAGTAATAGTGCTTTCAATTTGTTTCCTCAAATTAAGTTTTTCCCTCAAATGCAGTGAAATCTGCAAGAGAACTACTAGTCGAGAGATTTGTTGGGATAAATGATCTGTCTATCATAATTTTTGATAGGTTTTTGAGGTTTATTTCTATGCTAAAAGCAAGTAGACATGGCAAAGGATGTTTCTGGCTGGCTGCTGAACTTAAATCTACTTTCGTGCTATCTTTCGAGCTATAAAACTTTGGCAACTTAATGTCAATTCATGTATCATAATCAGCTTTGTTCAACAAGACAGACATTAGACCCTTTGCATGGAACTCATGGCAAATCTAGACTAGCAGAGGGACACTTACATTAGTAAAATGGCCAGCTACCTATAGTATAACGCAATCGCTCTATTGATCACCTTGTTATCTAATATTCCACGAAGGTGGTACAAAAGTCTTGTCCTGTTCTAACAGTAGGTAACGAACTTATACCATTTCTCAAATTATACCTACCCACCTTCCTCCTATCATAGGGAAATCTAAGCAGACTATCGGTGGCCACACTGTTTGCTCAAAGTTTGAGAGTTCTTTCAGAACATGAATCAAAATAATTCCTAGACAACGTGTTATTCTAGTGAAATATTAAAACATATAAACAAACGTGAAGGTGTCCTGCTCCTAATTTATCTTGTAGATCAGGGCATAAGCGTCATCAGAAAACACTAGGCTCGATAATGGGTCAATCGCTATCAATTTGTTCGGCTACATACGCTTATCCCTTCGCTCACATAAATCAGAAATATTTGAAGAGACATTTTTCTTGTCTTCCTGCCAACCGTTTAGCTTCTAGTCTGATCCTGATGAATGTTCTTTAGAGCACAAATGTACCTTTCGAGTTGTAGGCTTAATTTTGCTCTTGTTTAAATACTTCTCTCGGGAAGGGCGAACCTGTAACGCTGCGCCTAGAGATGGTAGCATATGTGCTAAACTTAAATTATTCATTGATCTCTTTTGCCATTGTCAGTCTGTCAGTTTGGTTACAGATTGCTTGCCTGTCTAGATTCTGACTCAAACATGGTACCACCTATAACTATGTGTAAGGCGCGGTTGTCTAGTTCGTGTTTCTTGAGCACATGTCTGCCGCTTACATTGTCGTTTCCTTTCTTAGTATACAAATCCTCAATCAGCGTGAACAATTCCATGAAAATAACCAACTGGTTAGTTTGATTTGAGGTTGATTGCCTGTCAAGTCTTTGTCTAAACACCTAGAATGACTAGGGCGCGTTTGTCATTGTGGTTGCCTTGTTTTTTGCCAATATGCCTGAGCTTTTGCTAAGTTTCTTACCACTCAAAACCTCCATTCGGAGGTCTTTTTAGAAGGACGTGTTTTCGTCATGACGCGAGTCCCATTATTATAATCCATCGCACTCTAGTAACGAATCGGGGCAGTCAAATGGATTCACTGTATGGTTGCCATAAAATTACTTCTCATTGTGAGCAGCTCATACTCCATAGTCCATATTAACGCTCCCTGTACATTTTTAGGTGTTGAAGATTGGTACTCTAAACCATAAGTGCCCAACCGATATTGCATGAATTCTTGCAATAGTTCGAGTGATCTGACATTTTGAGGGCGTTCTCGTAGTCTAAAAACATCTGCACATTCCAGAACCTATCCGTGTTAAATTTCGTAGCATATTATCATTCTCATATCCGAGGTGTATTGTTGGCTTCCATTTCGGCAAATACTTCTTTTGTGCCTAGTGCTGGTCCATATTAGGCATCTAGTCTATAATCGTTTGGAACTTGGACATTAAGTCAGTGTGCACGTTTTTATACACATGTTGGTCAATTGTAATCCACCAACTCCACCAATACCAACTCTGACAAGTAAACATTGCACAGAGCGATGTGAATACTACAATATTTCCCACTAGAATAGACCTTCTTTCTGAATAGTACACACCTCTTTGAGCGCCACACTCTATCCTTTGTATCATATAACTATCTAACACTTCAAGCTTTAAACCAACAATTAAACCTGTACATCCTTTAAATAAAATCACCGGCATTCTATTTTTTTATGTTTTTATTATTCTTATAGATTGAATCCGAAAGTGAAACCGACTTCTATGAATTAGTTTCTTCATCATCCCAACACCTCTACCTGCACAAAATATTTTTCAATTTGGGAATCTTTCTACTCTTCTCAGTGTTATATGTGTCGAGGCGACGCATCGTCATATTCTTATAAATTTGCTTATAAAAACATTATTTTTTTTTTATAGTTAAAAAAGTTAAATCTCATTATGGCTTGTGATACAAATTTAAATTAAAAGAAAAAAAAATTGTCAGTAGTAAAACGTGCAGCTAAAAGCAATACATAAAGTTCAACATAATTTAATTAATTTTTTAATAAATATACAAGTTTATTCAGCTCATTATTGTGTTTGATTTCCGTCTTCTATTATTGTTCTATGTTATTCAATTTTTGTTTGTGCTTGTTTTATGGGTTTCTTTATGTGTGCTTGTACGGTGTAAACAATTAAAAAAGAGTCTAAATCATTCGATCAATCATATTAAACTAATTCTAGGATAAGACAGGAGATTCTAATGCACTTACTTCCTTTACTTTGATGTCGCTACAGTCAGACTTTGGCCTTAACCAACATTCCTATCTAGCCAGCTCGACCCATCCATAGCTAGTTGCCTTTAATTGCGTACTCCAATTTGACGGAGCAAATATAGTAAAGTCATCCTCTACCGAGTTGTCCCTCGGAATTAGTTAAAGTTTCTCCGAACCGGATGTCCATTAGCTCTCTACATATGTTCTGGGCCCTATTTCACCAACCACTTTTCACTTTGCACTTTGCAATTTTGCAAAAAAAATAATTCCTGCAAAGTACAAGTGCGAAGTGTTTCACTAAAAACGCAAAGTTCTCACGACTTTGCATTTTGCACTTTCTCAGACTTTTTTGCAAAGTGAAAAGTAAAAGTGTTTCACCAATTAAAAAGAGAACTTTGCATTTGTAATCGTGTTTTGCAAATTTGCAAAGTGAAAAACATATGCGTGTATTTTTGTATATTTAATTGAACCCAACACGTAATATAGAGCAAGTTTTGTTGTCGTAAAATTGTTTGTTGGGTTTAAAAAAATTGTTTTCTAATACTGTATGAATTTCGATTCAAACTGAAATTTGAGCAATATTTAATATAATATTCTAAAATAAAGCGTCCAAGTTCAGAACAATTAAAACAAGTAAAAAATGTATCATCGGCTTGACCGATGCTTTGATACCCTCCACTAATGCATACACTACCTGGCCAGCTTACGTTAATCGCATAGAAAGATCGGTCCGGCCCACATACCATCATTGCATTCAATGCATGCTTCCCATGTCTATTAACAAACTGCTCTTCATTTTCCCTAGGTGCATCAATGTTGATCATCGTACCGTCAACGCATCCAGCTACACAAGGGAATCCACCTTGAGCAAAAAATTGGGTAGCTATTTCCGAAGTATTTTGTGGCCAGCAAATGGTGGTTGCAAGCAATTCCTCGATTATTGCGCCCGAAACTCGTTGTACTACTCTGCAGACTGTAGCTTTACTTACTCCGTGCATAGCAGCGACTCCATGATATTGCCCTCCATTTCCAATCCAACGTAGTGTGCATAGAATCTGTTGCAAGGGACTTAAGCAATTATTTCGTTCGCTGTCAAACCTTAGCCTATGTCCAATTGTTGACAAAAGACGTTCAATACTCGTCTTCGTTAAACGAAAACTTTCCAGGGTTGAAAAATTATCTCCAATTTCAAAATTTGTCCTTAATTTTACAACCCTTAGTATATTATTCGTATCTTCTTCGTCTTCAAAGAGTGCTTCGAAACGGTTCATTTTTTTTTTAATTATATTACCAACTGTTCACAACAAAAGCTCAACTGCAAATGATTTATTTTCTTTGCATATTATTGACAAACTTTTCACGATTTTAAATGCAAAGTGCAAATCTAATATGTTTGGTGAAACGAAATGGACGAATTCTTTGCAAATTCGCAAAACTTTGCACTTTGCAAAAACATGCTTTGCACTTTGAAAATTTGTGTTTGGTGAAACGAATTTTGCAAAGAGGAAAAATTTTCAACTTTGCAAAGGAATAATTTCCTCTTTGCAAATTTGCGTTTGGTGAAACAAAATTTGCAAAGAAAAATTGCAAAATTGCAAAATGCAAAGTGAAAAGTGGTTGGTGAAATAGGGCCCTGGTCATATTAGCATACTTTTTTGAAGAATCTTCTTGACTGGGTCTATTTTGCTGTTAATGATTTTGTTGTTTTTTCTTCATTGTTCGTTTTCAGTAAGATAGGGCCTGACTGATTTTTCTTGCCACCCCCAAAGGTAGAGGTATGACCGCAGAAAACTTTGCATACCCACAAAAAGGACATAATTGAATGGGGTCATTGCACCAACTGGGTAGCCAAATCATTTGTCGATTTTGTGACCATTGATCATTGAATAGAGTCCTTAGTAAATCGCAGAACTCCGTAATACATTATATTCCACAACAGAGGTCCAAGAGTCTAGCTTTGTTGTACTCTCACGATAAATTTGTCGTATTTAAAGCCATCGTCAGTGTGGTACCTCAACTTCATGTCGGTTAAGTAATAGTACCTCCTAAGCAATAGTACCTCCTGGTGCATGACCAGTTCGCCGAGTTAAAGCCATTTTAAACCTAACTACCGCGCTATATTTCTTTGTCCTCCCCATCTCACCCTTTTTTACCCCCGTATTCCTTCAGTTGCCGTATTTGCTACCGTCTTTATGGCATCGACGCACGGTAGAACGCGATTTTTTAAATCCATACTGATTGTTCCTTTATCCTTTGATACGTTCTAGAGGGGTTTTCTATTATAATGTAGTCGACATATTGGCCAATGCGAAGATGGTTATTCTGGTGGCTTTTCTAATACTAAAACCAGATGTCAGATATTCAGTGGCTCCCTATAAAGGCCCCTTTACATCGTTGCAATAAAAATGTAGGACCGCTATCGAACAGCTGCTTTTAGTGCCATAATCGGAATGCCATAGGGTCCTGCATTCTTCGTAGGTATAGTTTCCTCGTCGGATGCTTTCCGAGCTAATCTCCGTTGTGGTAATGATTAAAAACGACTGATATTATTTCCTTGACTTTGGTAGGTTGCTTAGGAATGCGTTTTTCAGGTGTAAAGTTATCATGTCCTTCACATAATTTGTAGCATTATGTAACTCATGTTTTTACATTGTGTAGCCTTGTTATTGAAATACTCATTCATATGTTCTCATTGTTTGTGCAATATCCAAGTTACATACTAAGAAGACCTTAACTAACTTTATTAAACCAAGTACATTTTCTTTGCCATTCTTAAAAACAAAACTTGCATGGGTACACTATTCCCTCTCAACTTCTGACGCTTGCATGGTTCATTTTTTTTCCGGGCTATACTCTATCGTAACAAAACAAAGCTCCCCATCCTACCACAGCCGGTGGATATTCCTAAACAAGCACAACAGCAACGAACTCGCACTATCAACGTAGTATACTATGATCAAACTGATTCTCCCCATGAACAGGTCTTCAAGGATCCAAATGAGCTGTACATCGAATTTCATAATGTACCAATTTGGATGATTGGCGAAGAGAACACAATTGAATACTACAAACCGCAGGGCTTCCAAGAGGAAGATAACGACTGGATCGGTATCTATCGCAGTAACTATGCCAGTTTTAGTGAATACAAAGCCTATCAGTATGTCAATCAAGCTGACAGCCCATCACCGGGTGCTACGGGTAATTTAGGACCGCGCTCCTATCAAAGAGCGCAGCAGGTCAATCAGCAAACAATGCGAATTCAGTTCTCCGAAGATATCGAACTGAAGGATGGTAAGGACTATCTGTTAATTTATTTCCAAAATACAGGACTACGAGGGATAACGAGCATTGCTGGCATGAGCAATATCTTTAGGGCTGAGAAGAGGCCACCAACACCAAGATTCGAAATGCTCGATTAATTGTTAAATAATTTTTTTATTGTATTTTTAGATTTTGTTTTATTAAATAAATATAAACAACATTTGTTGATGATAATTTTAAGTAGCAAATGACGGGTAATAGAGTATGGGTAATTTAAATGGGAATAATGTACAAGATTTGTTTTATGAATTCGCTTTAAGAGAATAACTTTAAAGTTATCAATATATCAAAAGGATCAAAGTTTTATTAGGTTAATGGTAAGATTTGTATAGTGAAAAGTGTTTTGTAAGTTTTAGAATCTACAAGGTGGGCCATAATGTATGATTCTATTTTCCTAGGGTATATTTATGCAATAGAATTAATGCGCTGATCCAATGACTTCTCCAGGATATAATGGCTCTTCTGTGCATTACTCGCGGATATTTTCAATGCCCCAGGACGGCGCATTTTGTATATTCACGTTTGCCCACATAGGTGGAAATAGTTTTCGTCACTTATGACTACTTTTGACGCAAAATCGTCCATTTCATTGTTCAGATTCAGGAGAGCGTGAGTGTAGGTTAGACGCGATTCACGATCAACACCCATATCAGCTGATGGACTGCATGAACTTTGTAAGAAAACATCTTCAAGTCATTTACTAAATATGCGTAGAATGGCCAATTCCATGTCACATCGTCTGGTCGATGTCGACGGAGCATCTACGACATCTTCAGGTCCAACGAGAGAAACCAAGCGGTCAAGGGCTTGTGTGGTCTCGTGTTATTCCAGTCTTTAAAAGTCGTGAGGCTAAGCGCCGCATTGGGAGCCGAGTTGCCACCGTTTCTAAGGCTAGAATCACTGACGAATAATAATTGTTCATCAAAAACTTCGTGACGATTATTCGGAGTTCGGAGTTCCTCAGGAGTTATAGCGTTTCATTGCTTATTCATACAAATTCGAACTATGCTTGTTTTAGAAAAGGCCAAAAATGAATAGATATAAAACGAAATTTGTAAAACTATGGCCCGCTTTGTAAAAACTCATACAATTGAGTCAATTATTTCTAACAATCGTTTTAAGGTACTGTAAGGAACAGAATCACTCCTAAACATTTTTAGTTAGTTTTTGAAGACGATTCTTGGTAGGATCTATTGCGGATTGTGTAACTAGTAGGTGTAGGCATTTGTACACAAGCTGTACAGAATTGTTTTAAGGCTTTAGAAGTTTTACTGCTTTTTATAACAGCGTTCATGGTTATCTTAAAACTTACCTGCTGGTGACGCAGAATTCTCGGTTTTAGCCAAATGGGCTGTACTGTCGAGTTTCCATATAAATTCGTCAACCACGAACCAATGAACGTTCGAATCGGATAGGGAGAAATTGAAGATTGGTTTTGGAACTCTTTTGATCGAAACAGACACTTTTACCGCTGCTGGTCAAAATAAATTTGGTATAGCCTTATATAAATATCATTTTTAGTAGGTTTGTTAAGAGTTAGTTAACAGTTAGTTATTATTTTAGTTACAGTAGTACCATAGTACATTCTGTAAATGTATATTTAAAAAAATTATATCAAGTTTCATATTTCTACCAACCATGTTTATAATATTATACCAAGTTAATGTGATAATTTAATTTGTTTTTTTTTTTATATAGTAGGTACTACAACCATAATATTATATTTATAGCATTAGTCTAAATATTTACCCCCGTATTAATAAATACCTCATAGTGGCGAATTAGCTCTAAAACATCTTTTAAGTCGTAAATATTATTTATAAACATATCTTAGCTTTCACTGACATGTTTTAAGGAGCGGATAACTTAATTCAACGAATTCGGCGTATAGAGAGTGGTTAACTTGCACACACAGTTAACTTGCTATACACATATTTCAAATACACGTATCCCAACAAAAAGTTCGATTGGACGCGAGAAATTTAAAAGCTGGAAGAGAATTTCAGAGAGAATCTAAAATTCGCAAACGAAAATGCTCTGAGCATGATAGTGTCAGCTGATGGAATATGACAGATTTACAACCATGTTTAGTACAGTTTGGACGCAGTGCTGCCGTGCGTTTAGTGATAAAGAGTGGATAGCTAATATGGATATAAGATGTATTTATGAATAATAAAAGTTAACAAACGAATAAGTCCACTATCCGTATGGTAGCTAAAAGATGTTTTAAAGAGCGGATAGAGCTTTTTTATTAATTCCGCTGTTAAAGTACATAGTCTTAATACGCAAAAAGGATTTTAAATGTTACTTATCTAAAATAAGCCTCTGTATAGCCGGGTCTTTTATACAACAGCAAAGTTGGTTGAGGACATTTTTTTTACTTGTGGCTAGGCGAAATTTTCCTCGACTACGGGTTTTAGACTCTACGTGGCCGAATGTTGATGTCTAATCTGTCTAGATACTTTAACCATCTCAAGTGCCCAATTTGACCTTTTTTGTTGGCTAGGTCGATATCACTGTCGCGATTTAATCGGTTTCCTCCAAAACCCGTTAATTTAAACGGAGCCAGATATATTTTGAGAAGATGTTTACTATCGAAACGACAAGGTATTTTGATCTGCTTTTGATGAGTCCGTGGATTCAGACCTTTGTTCAAGAACAGGATCTTATACAAAGTATCCTATGTTGTTCGTTAGAAGGCCTTAGTACAAAGTTGTATTGTCAGTGTAACCCTTCAATTGTATTCTGACAAGGTGTCATTTGAAATGAAATGAAATGAAATGTAGTGTTTAGATGTGATAGAAGATTAGATGCAGTTAAAGTCACTTAAGTTGGGTTAGGTTTACGGGTATAGGGAGTGATCAATTGGAGTTATCATTGAGTTCACTTCATATTCTTCCTACTTGTGGTCACCCCACGTTGCCATCCTGATATCCTCAAAAACCTTTAAAACTAGATAGTGAGACATCAGAAAATTCTGGTATGTTATGGAAGTATAGTGGCTTCCAAGTGTTCTGTTCCAGAGACTCGGGCAGTGTCAGAAAAAGTGAGGTGTGTGCTACGACGTACACATGTACTATATCGTCAACCCTGAGATTTTATTCATAGTATATGGTTTCTTAGAAATTTAGGACGCGTTAAGGCCCCTACTAATTTAACCAAAGATAATCACCCCTATTCCCGTTGGCGTTTGTCGTAAATGACTCTTATTTCACTTCGTTTTTTAGTCGGTGTTTTTAACTTTTTTGAGACAAATGAATTAAAATGATGGTGAAAACATAGAAAAGCAATTTAAATTGTTAAGAAAAGTTTAAAAACAAATATGAACATCGTTTTAAAACCACACAAAACATGAGTCGTATACGACAAACGCTAACGGGAATAGGGGTGAATATGTCAAACTACAAAACATATTTGGTCCGATTTCTGTTCTGACCGAAGCTTCAGGGGTATTTTAGAGGTTGTTAATTTCTTCCACATCCACTAATCTTGTTCTCCACTTGTTCTCTAATATAGGTAATAAAGTGGGGAGCTTGATCGACTTCAGTGTTCATCCATTGCATACCGATTTCTCGCCACTTCTTCAGCCATCTCATTGTCGGCTTTGTCTCTGAACATACTGCAAACAAAACATAAAAACCTTGAACTTTTCGCGAAAGCGATTACCTTTTCATGGGTTCAATTCCATTCCATTTATTTTTACTCGCAAAATAGCAAGAGAATGGTCTGTCAAAGTCCACATGGGGCGACATTATAGTCCGACGGGACAATGTTCTTTCTAAAATATGTGAATGGACAAAGCTGCGTGAGGTTCCAGCTGTTTGTTTGGTCGATCGTATAGACACTTTTGGTAACACATTCTTGCATGTATCTAGAGGTAGCAGATTTAGAATTACCTCCAGTACAGACAAAGTCCCTTACCTTCTCTCCGAATTATCGATTTTGGGTGTACCTTCTTGTTGGTTACGTATACGTATTAACAGCTAAACCCATTTCAGGAGCTTCTGTTTCTGTACTCACCCAATACGCCAGTGACAGCTCGCCATGTACTGGCAATTATGCAACTATCGTCGAAGTTAGCAAGTATGTAATTGAACAGACTGTACAAATCGTACGTCCATTATTGTTATCTTCTTAATTTATTGAGAAGCTTAGTTGCTTCGTAACATTCTTTGCTTTTCCATAAGTTCGCTTGCTCCACGCACAAACCACAACCAAGGGCTAAACCTTTTATGCCATTAAAGGGGCAAAATGTTTTGGAGTTGGTAAACCACTTTTGGGATAGCTTTCAGAGCTGCCGTGTCGACTCTATAAGGCTTCATCCACCTCAATTACTATTTCAATCTTTGTGGATGAGTTGTCCCCAAGCTCACTTGTCTCAAAAATGAATTGTATGGATATAAAGCGAATATGGACAACTTGCCCTATACTAGTTTATTGACATATTTTTATTATACTAGTTTGTCAGTACCTACTCTATTTGTAATGGAGCTAAAAACTCCATTCTCGTTGCTACCAAAATCAATAATTGCTAATTTAGACTGTCAAAAAGTACAGT
This sequence comes from Cheilosia scutellata, assembly GCA_955612985.1. Taxonomy (NCBI): domain Eukaryota; kingdom Metazoa; phylum Arthropoda; class Insecta; order Diptera; family Syrphidae; genus Cheilosia; species Cheilosia scutellata. The sequence continues at coordinate 87,074,991 of OY015313.1, forward strand.
ATTTTCGGCCTTAAAATTTAAGACAATCGGCCTTAGTAATAACCATTTTTAGTGTTGATTCTAAATTTAAGAAGGTCGCACTAGCTATATTTTCGCAATTGTGAGCTTCCATAAATTTAAAGCCGATACTAGAATAATTTGTTACAAGTAGGTGCAATAAGTTACAACAGGCAATACAGATAAAATAATCAACGCTTGTATCCAGAAAGATAAACAACTCAACATGAGCTGTCGATGTGTGAAAAGTACACAAATTTTAACCATTCTATGGAAAAGTCAAACAAAATCAGTAATGTGACAGCGATCTGTCAAACTTTTTGATTAAAAAAAGAGTAAAAATTGGTTACACTCTATTCTATATTTATTAAAGCGAAGATTGTATTTAATTTGAAGTCGCGACTAAAAATAGTTTTTAGAAACGCCCATTGTGGCAGCTTCACAGCTATCCATTTTATGGGCGTGGCTATCTAATTGGTTCAACTATATATATAACTATTCAAAAGTCTTCTCTTAAAATAGAAAATCAGCCGTTTAGCTTTGGTAAATTAACAAATTATACATTTCTGTTTAAAATATGTATTAATATAAAATAATAAAATTATTGATAAGTTTAGATCAATGCTGCAAAAATTGTGAAAATGCATATTTAAAAAAAGAAAAAAAAAAAAAATATATTTAGAATATATTTGGTGCTCCATTGTTCAAAACAAAATATTGCCTTTTTCGGTGTATTTTTAAATTGGCGTACATTTTAGTACTATAAGAAGCTTTATTAAGTTTTTTAATGTATAAAGGGAACAAAATCAAAGAAACATGCGTATTTCAGTAGAGAACTACTGCTTTAATAAAATAGTTTTAATGTTAAAATAAAAAATAAAACTAATTATATTATACAATTAAATATGTATATGTATCTATTATATATTGAATCATTATTAAAAAAAATTACATTCATTCGGACAAATTCTTGTATATTATGAGTTTACATTGCGGTCTTTAATAAAGAATTTTTAAATGAGATGGGACACAGTTTTTTCTTTCTTTTGTAACTTACTTTTACATACTTTACTTTTGATGGCGGTAAAATCCTGGCGGGTCTGGATTCTCCTCTGTTGCCTTAAGTTGTCTGCAATAAATCTGATTCAGACACTTCCAGTCGATCAACCCACTGCACCGCTCTGTTATCCCAAAGAACGAGTGGAGAATACGATTCGCTTGAAAGTCAAACCTGAGAAACAACATCCAAAGTTTGGCCAGAAAATGACAAAAAACTGGACCAACAGAGTCTTACAATTTGACAGAATATCGTCCTTTAAGTTGATAGATGGTAGAAGCATTGATGTTGACAATTCCCTAAGAAACTTTAAATTGAAACTGCATTTTAAGGGAGACGACTTTTATAGAGCATGCGGTGATTAATATGTCCACGAGGAGTCTCTCCCCGAATACTTGAAAGCTATACCACGAATATTGCAATGTCAAAATATCTTTACAGATTTCCAAGGACAAAAGGATGGGTGGGCAGATTCGGGTAAACACAAGAAGGCTATAGCTAATTCGGCTAATCCCCATTGAAAGACATCCGGTCTACAAGGACTTACAATATGTATGGCACAGTGTGGTGTACCCTGATTTACCAATTCGAAAACCTAACCATAGTTCGAAGAGCGATATTGCATGAGGTCGCATTATTATAACTGGCAACGTACTCTTATGTAGGATCTTCGTCTATAGAAAAGAGTAGAAATTTATAATAAGTTAACCTTCCGCCTAAAATCGGGCGCTTGATTCGTTAGAAACCTAGGACTTACAGCCCTATTATGGCTATCAAATATCAACACGATATTTGATAATAATTGATACGTATCAACAAAATGAATGAATCGGTATTATGGCTATCAACCTATCAACATTTTTGATGAATTGTGAATTGTATTAGATTTAAGATCTATTGTGAATAGTTTTATCGATAAACTTGGTATTACGGTTATCAAAAAAGTTGATATTCATCAAATTTTCTATCAACCACAAATTTCTCGTTGATACGTATCAAATATATCCTCGTTTTTATTGTTAAATAACGACTTTAGAGCGAAATGTCTTCGGTAGACATCCCAAATGTACTCAAACCACGAGTAGCAGCAATTTTAAAATTATTTACTCAATGAGGAAACTATCAACTGAGCGTTGGGAATAACTTCAGCATTTGCATTGCACAATCAACAGTGTTGTTCGTTCTTTTGATTTGCGAAAAAACAACTTTTGTTTATAAAAAATAACAATATTATTTAACCAAAACTAGTAGTCAGCCATACAACAAAAACCAACTACAAACCAGAAACGTCAAACGGCAAAACAGAACCCATTCTCAATGAAATTTCGATAAGTATTCACAATGAGGTAAAATGTATCAATTGATACTCATAATACCAAACTATCAATGAATTGATAGATCTTATCAACTATCAACTAATTGATATTTGATAGCCATAATAGGGCTGTTAGATCGGTAATTAGAAGAGACAAGGGCTTTGTAGATTACGAGGGTTAAGACAATAAATTGACGGATTTTGAGGGAAGTCAATAAATGAAAATAATGTCTGCAGCCTACATTTCTTGAAGGTACATATTCCAGTTAAAACGTTTGAAGTGGTCTTGATAGGAAGACAGGCTTGGAGATAATAAAAAGAAATATGGATGCTTTTGGCTATGGACACAATCATGTACTCGCTAAAGGGAAGACGACGCTTGGCTATAGTGTACTTAAAGAGGGGACGATGTAAGGTGATGTACATAATTATATCGAAAATATGTTTTCTGTAGCAGAATTTAATTTAACGTTCAGAAGAGAGTAAATGAGGGAGGGATATATGTGGACGGTGGAGATGGTACCTACAGTCGGAAGCGAATTTTTTTCACGAGCGCAGAGTATGAGCATTCCATTTTAGCTTGTGCCTAAAAGAATTCCATTGGCTGTAGTTGTAGTTTGAAGACAGGCTAGCAAGAAAAAGAAAGATAGTGAAAATGTGCAGTGCTATAGATATTTGTTTTCATGCAAAAGGTGGGTAGTATTGCCTTATAATTCCCATAATTTCATTCAGAAAGTCAGCGATAATTATTATTTATTTTATTAGTAGATAAGACCAATTTTGTGGTCCTCCTCTTGTGACGAAGAAACTGCTTTATAGAATTTGGTCTCAACAGCACAGAAAGAAAGTGGTTTATAAAGGGTCCGCCATCTAACGTTTTTTTTTTCAACTAGTGCTTATTTCGCGAATGGTAACACTTAGCTCATGTCTGATTAGACAGATAATTAGTTTTATCCTTCCGCTGAACGAATATGGTTGTGTATACGCTTGAACAACGCTGGGAAATATTGCGACATTACTTTGAAAATCATGGTAAAAATTGACTTAGAGAAGATGCCGATTTTGCCAAAAAAAATCATCTTTTTAGATGAAGCTCATTTTGATCTTGGCGGGTATGTAAACAAGAAAAATTGTTGCATTTGGGGCACAGAAAACCCGCACGCATACATTAAAAAGCCGATTTTTTGTTCACAAAAATTGAAGAGGAGGATATTGGCAACATTTGGTTTCAACAGGACGGCGCTACGTGCCACACAGCCGAAGCTACACTCTTTTGCGCCCTGTTTTTGAAGATCGCATTATCAGCCGCAGAGCTGATGTCGTTTGGCCACCGCGGAGCTGCGATTTGACACCGTTGGACTATTATTTGTGGGGTGCCATAAAAGATAAGTGTTACGCCGACATGCCAGAGACAATTGGTGAAATACAGCTGCACACAATCGATAATGTGCTTAAAAATTAGACCGATCGTGTTGGCTACTGCATGGCCAGCCGAGGCAGCCATTTGAATGATATTATTTTCCATTATTAACCGGAAGGATTGTACTTTCAAATAAAAAAAGAAATTTGAGAAAATATTCAGTAGTTTTTTTATATAGCATTTTCAAAAAAAAAAAAAAGTTATTTGGCGGACCCTTTATATAGTTAGAATAAAGGAAATGTGACCCAGCTTTATGAAATACCAGCGGTGACTGGTATCATGACTTGGATTTCAGGGTAAGGGATAACCTCTTTTCTGCCACTTAAACGGATATTACAAGGTCAATTTCACCTGAGTGTATCAAGGAGTACTCCTGCTCGCCATTCCACTAACCTAAGACGAGAGGGATCACCTGCTTTCTTAGAGTCTTTGATCATGGATGGTATTCACCTTCGATTTAAGATAACTTTTAAGATCCAAACGTTTTGATTGAGTCAAGATCAGCCGGCAACTTTTTCATTCAATCATACCTAAGGTCTGTTCTTTACTTTTGTAGTAAAAATGGAAAAGACTGTCAAAATGGCTATAATGGGGATACATTTTCTCTCAAAGAGAAAAACTTACGACAAAGTTAGCGAACGCTTTTGTAGTAATCATGAAAAATGACAGTTGCATTTGTTTTCCCATAAATTGCATGTGAGTATGAATCCAAGTATGTAGAAGAGTTTGAAGTGATTGAACTAAAATTATTCGAGAAGAGATAAAAGCCACATAGTTTTCCCACCTTGTGATACCATTTTTACACCAATTTGTTTCTCATATCGCAGGAAATCAAAAGACAAATGCAAATAGTCGTTACACGCATTTCAAATCAAATTTCAAATCATCTGTCAATTTTCAGGCGATGACAGTTGTTTCAATTCTTACTCAAAGAAATTTGTTGAGTAAAAACTAGTAAGATTCCCAATGGAGGGGTTATATCTTGCTCTCTCGATGCCGCTCTCTTTTACGAATTTTTCAAGTTAGGGAACGACATTGAGTAAAAATTCGTAAAAATTCGTAAGAATTAGTAAAAATTCGTAAGATTTAAAAGTAAAGGAACAGACCTTGTGTAAAAATGCGTAAAAATTCGTAAGATTTAAAAGTAAAGGAACAGACCTCTAGTCTTTACAACTCATCTATATTTTTAAATTAAAATTTCCTAAAATTGGCAGAAGGTTTTAAATTATTGGATAGTTTTTTCATACTATAAGATAATTCACAGAATTATGTGCACTGGTTCACCGTTTCGGTTCGTCTTCGATTAAGAGATAGTGTAAAAAAGGCCTTGCCTTTGGTTTTGCGCACAACTGGCAGGGGACATCAGCCAACTGGAGGTAGTTAGCCAAAGACCGCGATAGCTGGAGTGCAAATTGGTCTAGGTTCTGTCTACCCTGGACTGTAGTGCCGTCTATGAAAGTATTATTGGAATTGACTAGAAAATCATTTAGTCTGGTCAAAAAATTCCATTATAAAGGGATGTGTCTTGCAATCCTTGATAGATATTGAAGATCATTTTTATAATCGGTTTTCATTCAAAATACAAACTGCGACTAATTAAAAAGACCCAAGACATGACTTCTCCAATTTTTATATTTGCTTATAATAAAAATAAATAATTAAGGAAATTTAAAAAAAAACATGACTTTTTGTTTCTAATAATATAAAAAATAATTAATAATAAATATAAAGTATACTCGAATTATTCGTTTTTGTTCTATTCTATTTGGGCTTTGCTTAATATTATTGTTAAGCACATGACTATTTACCACTAGTTTCACCGCCGCCATTTGGAATCTCTGTACGAAGACTCTTCATTTCGGTTGGTGTCACTTCATGTGATCCACGATCATGCCACCAGCGAACGATGGCATTTCTTCTACGACGTATCACAATGAAGATCATCAGTATGAAGACACCTTGTAGACCGTTTACGATTTCCATAAATGCAATATAATCATCCGGTCCGGGTGAGTAGAAGGTAACCACCTCAAGAGTCCATGCGATGATTATGATGACGAAAAGGCAGCAAATACACTTGGCACTAGAAAGACAAATATTTTTAAGGTTAGTTATTTTTACTTTTTGGGAAGAGTATTGTTTTTAAGTGCTAATGTTGGGGCTACAAAAAAGTTTGTTTCGAAAAAAGTGCCTTGCCTAAAATTGCTGTTTAAAATCGATAACAATATGCCAGTAGAACCATTTAAGCAATGACGTACCTACTGTATATGGACTGCCAGTGAAATGTCAGTTTCATACAATCTTTGAATAGAAAGTGACGTCAGCATAACTAGCGCTCGTGGTTCCAAGCGAAAAATAATTGAAACAAAATGACAACCATCTTGGATTTCTCCATAGAATGCTAGAGACACCTATTGGGCGTGAGTGAATTTGCCAATGGTTGAAATCCAAATTTTTTGCGTCATTGTTTACAATAGATGTCATTTTAAAAAAGTGCTAGTTTTAAATTTACGCTCTGAAGTCTGAACCACGAGAACTTGATGGAACCAACGCGAAGTTGTCAACAATTGTCAGTGCATATATAATTTATGTCAAAGAAGGGTTAACAAAATCTGCTCATTGACTTAAGCGCCCCATACACGTTGAAATTTCGGAATTGGTACAAAATAGATACGACTTATGATACCTATTAAATTTGCAAATGTACAAAATGGCTGAATTAAGAAGTTTTCTCGGACAGTTACACTCTCAGGTGTTTGTCAATCAGTCGCGAGAGGTGGAAAATCAACGCGTACATGGTACACCTATTGCTCTAGTACGTAAAAACCCTTACAAGTCCGCGGGAACACGGAACTACAGCATGCTGCCAGATTTCCTGACAACCATACGATTTTTACTGTCAACTTCCGGATTAGGGTTGGTTTAGGATGCGTTTTAACTAGTAGTAGGTAGTCTCCTGAAAGATGACACATTCGAGTAGCCGATATGGAAAAAGGGTGTGAGATCACTGGTGCTGTTTGAAGATCCAACGGTATCATCAGAGTGTGTCGACATTCACAGACTATAAAGGTCCCTTTGAGATGCCAACAATTAAGGGACCATCCGTCGGTCGTAGGGACAACACAGTACCACGTGTCTTTCTGAGCTCGCACGTTGGGATACACCCTAGCTTGCATTGCAGTTACTCGAGCTGAAGGAAGCTATCTAAATTGAGCTCAAAAAGGTGAGTAGGTGCGATATTTAAACCATTTACAGAACCATACAAGAATTGATAGGATGTTGTAATATCCGCTGAAAGAATTAGATGATTCGTTGCTTATTCTGGATGGTTCTGGTCCGAGATAAGACGTGCCATTTGGAAATATCAAAAGCAAGACTTTTCAAACAGGCTATTGCTTTACCAGCACCAAGAAGGTATGACGAAGAAGATTTCGTCAAGATGCAATTGCACGAAATTCCCTACAAAATTACACATTCATCGGCTGAGGGTATTCAAAAGTACATGCGCTCTCCGTGGTTGGTGTCCCGACTAAAGTGATGAATTTCATTTTCGTGCTCAGTTTCAAAACATTTTTGACTTGAATTGTCTCCAAAACAGTCCGAAATGACACCTTCTTCTTGAAGTGTCTCTCAGTCTTTGATTGAAATATATAACCTAAAAAAGAACTTCCTTTATAAATCACACTTACTCTTTTTTGATCTCTTGATATCCCTCCTGATCCACTGGTGTCACAACCGGTGTCGTTGTCTGTGAATAAACTGTTTCACTCACTTGCTGATATGTACCACCGGGATTCGTAAGACGTTGTTCGAGACTCTTAAATCCAAAGAACGACGCCACCAACAGACAAAAGCTCAACAACAAGGCTAACGTTACTGGTGGAATGAAATAGCGCTGAGATTCACGGATTGCTGTAGAATTTTTTTTTACTATAAATGCCAGAATTAAATCACAACTCACTCGCCAAACTTACATTCTGTGAGACCCTGGAAGAAGTATGAAGGCATTCCGGGCAAACCTTTGTATAAGGTCAACATAACAAGTATGAATGGAATCAAAAACGAAATCGTCGCATAGCCGATAAAGTGCAAATAACGAATGGTGCGTGTGATTAGGATCTTATGCGGCAGATAGTACCTAAAATGGATAATAATTAATTCGATATTTCTTGAGCAGGGTGCATCATCAACTTACCAAACATGCAGCACCACATTACAGCAAAGATGCAACAGCCAACAGAAGTAGGACAACATAAAGAACTGTACAGCATAACCCAGTCCTGATTTGTAATACTCCGAGATCTGAGCGATGGTGTGAAGGAAAAATCCTATTGCCAGACACGCGGACATGACACCCAGCGACAGCCCATGCACTGACCGTAACTCTCTGACGGCTAGATGCAGAAAGCTGACAATGCACAAGCATGGTATCGAAACAATCATGAAGCAGGCATACAGAATGGTACGACCCACTCCCACGTGATCCTGAATTGATGAAATGCACACAAGGGCAAACAGTTTTCCACTGGTGACTTCTGTATCCAGGCAGTAGCTGCTTTCAACCTCATAAGACTTATTCCTGCTGTCTATTATCAGAAGGGAACCGTCCTGCAATACCATCAGACGATCACCTTCGCTGGTGAAAAACATTAAGGATCTGTGGAGAAATGTTAGTCCAATTTGTGTGTCAAAAAATATCGAAACAAAAAAATACTTACTCATTGCAAGGATTGCCCACCTCTAAAGGCAGATTGACCTGCTCCTCCAGATCCTCAATGCAATTCTCATACAATTCGACTTTGATAACTTGCGGTGCAAATTCACTGTCTTGTGTCGCACACTGTGATGAATCAGAACCGATGACTAGAGTCTCGCCATTGGGACAGCATTTTCGCAACCTTGATGCGTGTGATTGCTGCGGTTGTTTGGGGAGTTTCTCTCGATAACCCAAGGAGCAGTTTGAGGGATAGTGCTCCGCTTTAGGGGCAACTGACGTAGATTGCTCTGATAATACTGAAGGTGATACATCCGGGGGTTTTTCAGTGCTTACTGGGAAGTCGTCAAGTATCATTGACTTTGGTATGCTTGGAGACGTAATTTCCACAGGCAAGGTTGACGACTCGTTCGTGATGACTGGGACTGTAGTTACTGTCGTAACTTGTGTGGTTGCATCTGTGATGACATCTGTGGTATTTGTGATATTTTGTGCTACGATCGTCCCTAGGACTGAGATGATTAAGACTAGACTAGTCTGGACTGTCATTTGTGGTGAGTTTGTCATTTTATAATCTAAAAAATTAATTGAAAGAATTTTGTTAATCAAAATGGTTTAAAGTGGTTGGGAATGGTTTGAATTGTGGTTTATACGTTTATTACAATGGAAATTAAATACAAGTTCTTATCGGGACATACAAATTTGTAGTCAGTTAGTTGATCTGGACACTTTGAGGGACAATATGAGGTGTCATAGTGACTGATGGTGTCTACAATCTAAAACAGATAAAGCCAAAAAATAAGTCTACCTTTAGACATAAAATACTGCTTGCGCTATGTCTATGTACCGCACTATAAGGCACAAAAGTAAAAGACAACTTTAAATGGCGGCAAATACAAGATTGGTAATAAAATATTATTAACCCAAAAGGAGATAGAAATTTCTAGAAACCTGTTCTTGAATGCCAGAAGAAGAGCAGACATTTTTGGAGAAGTAGAAGTCAACATAGTCTATAAAATCCCGTCTATCTATTTATTACAAGGGTCTACCTTTGTTTGTGCACCTCCTTAATGCACGGTTCCTTAGGATGTCGTGGTTACTCATAATTGTGTATGCCAGACTCTAGACGTGTTGAAAAGCTTCCATCCTCATAAAATCCAACCGGGACACTTACATTTTCAGGACGTGCTTCCTTGCTATGGATGAACATCTCCTTGGTTGTTTTAAACGCAACATATTTCGAGTTGGTTTTCGATTGACAGGCTTTAGAGGAGGAGATTTAACGGTGAGATATCTATAGGGAGTAAACCGATGATTCGTCGCTTTGATATTAAGCTAATAGGTATCAACGTATCCTCCCCGCAGAGTCTTTAATTATAACCCAGACAGTCAAGGATGGAAACGAAAATGTAATGTGGCGCGCTCAAGCAAAAACGAACCTTCATAAATTTGGAGTGAGCAAATGGAGGCAACTCACTAATGACTAGATTTACTAGATAAAATTGTTGGTTGGGGCTTAGTAAGGGACGGGCGTGGTGTGGCGTGCCCTGGTTCACAGTGAACTGTAGTGCCACTTAACTAACTAAGGAGTAGCCAGCGCCTATTTTTTGTTCAAGAGTCCTTATATAAAACCTGCGTAGAGCTACTTGTTAATTGTATTTTAATCTACTTACTCACTTACTTAGATAGCCCTACTGTTCGGGGTGGACCTCAGGGCCTCAACCAACATGTCTCTCCAGTTACCCGGATTTTTGGCTAACCGCTTTCAGTTGCGCAAGTTGCGCACTTCCAGGTGGTTGAGGTCCCCTTCCACTTGTGCGAAGATTCTTCGGGTCAGAGCATTCGCTCTACATGTCCCAGCCATCTTAGTCGACTCATACGAACTTTTCTTACCAGGTCGATGTCGCTGTTAGATCTACTCCTCCAAAGCTCGTCAACGCAAACGGGACTAAAATACAGTCGAAGAATTTTGCGTTCGAAACGACCGAGAAGATCTTCATCTGCCTTTGTTAACGTACATGCTTCTGCACCTATGGGCGATGAGGGCCTTACATAGAGTCTCCCCAGTATTTCTTGTATTTCCCCAGTATTTCTTGGGCTTTCTGGGCCCAATAAAAAGCGGTTAGCAATACTCTTCGTTAGATTTCTACCAGTGGTATCATTATCAGAGTTTATAGCGGAGCCGATGGAGACAAAGTCCCTAATACACAAAGTTGTATCCGTCTATAGTGACAATCTGCCTAATTCGTCGATATTGTGTGTCCCTTCTTGTTGACAGCAAGCATTTTGTTTTCCCCTAATTCACCACTAAACCCGTTTTTGCCGCTTCTGTACTAATATAGGGTGATTTTTTTGCTGTTTGGTTTTTCAGCCTGATTTTTTTTTTGACAGTTCATGCGTGATTCGTGATCGTGACACGTGTCAAAGTAAAAAATACTCAGTTAGCATTGCCGTTTGCAAGTTATTGAATTTTATTACCAAAAATCGTGCTCAGTATCTAAAATATGAGTCGCAAATCCATATAGACATACTGAGAGGCGAATTTAGTGGGTGAGCAAATTCATCTCACGCTTTGGACCTGTGAACATAGTGGCGGTGAACATTTACACAACATAATATTAAAAAAATAAATGACAAGAATTGATTTATCGACCTTCATAAAAATTTCACTCAATTTTGCAAAGTTTCGTTGTTTTTTTTTTCATTTTAAAAACCAAATGCTTAAAAAATCACCCATTACTTTCAGACACACGAGTGAAAGCTCGGAGCGTTCTGCCAATCCTATCAATGTCGTCAGCATATTCAAGTAGTACACAGACCTTTGGAAAATTGTGACCTTGTCGCATTACAGCGCATCACCTTGTCTAAATCCTTTTTTGACATCAAAGATCTCGGTGAGATTGTTTTACATAATTTATTTTAGGATTTTAGGACTAGTCATTGTATTGTATTTATAAAATGCAAAAACCCCTATATAAACCCAGCTCAGACTCATTAAAAAGACCTGTTTGCACCACAATTACTAGTTTTTCGGGGGCGTATACGTAACATTTTTTATTTAAAAAAAAATTCACGTTTTTTTATAATTGCGACTACAAAATCTTCTTGTTTTCTTTGAATAATATAGAAATGGCATTTCTAATTTCAGTAATATTCCGAGATGTGGACGAGGTTAGGCCCCAGGTATATCAATACACGTAGAACACAACCGAAAAAAATTGTTTTGCTATTTTTTACCACTTAGACTTAATCGTTGAACTCAATCTTGGTCTTAAAATGTTGCTTTTAATTTTAAAATTAAGTAATTGTCGTCTAAATTTTCTAGAAAACAAATTTATTAACTTTTCCGTATACGTAAAACATTTTCTGTTCAACTTGTCAGTCAATTCCACAACAGGTTCCACTGAATTCCTATATGAAATGGGGTTAAATGTTTCATAGTTTTGTTCTGTTTCGTGTTTTTACGGATGGACTTTTCTGAGGGATCATGACGTAATCTCGAATGACAAAACTGTCGAAAAGTTTTGTTTTTAATCTCGAATGCAAAAATTTCGAATGTACAAAAATCTCGAAAGACTATATCTCGAAAAAATCTCGAAAATAAAAAGTAAATTCGAGATTTTTTTATTTGCACCCACCCCATATCCAAACAGTAAACCCAAGCAGGGGGGGTTGCAGGGGGCCAGCATGCCCCCGCCCTCATACGTATCGAGATTTTTGTTTTCGAGATTATGCTTTCTAGTTTTTTTTTTCGAGATTTTTTAAATTCGAGATTTTTTCTTTCGAGATATCGGGGTAGACCCTTTTTCTGATGGCTGTAACACAGAAGTGCCCCTTAGACAGAAGAGCTGTACAGAATATCCAAAGAAATTGTCGGCCAAAAATTTAAAATCAAACACATTGTGCATGGATATGAATGACAATCTACTGAATATCAGCTACGCAGAGTGCAGTGGATCAGTAGTTAGTGCGCTGGACTACTGTGGGAGGGGTCCCAGGTTCAATCTCCGGAAAAATACAAATTGCATCTTAAGGTTTAAGTCTAAAAAGTAGATATCCGAGACTATAAAGCTTCTCAAATCAGCCGTTCGGACTTGACATAAAATTGTAGTTTCCTTCCATTCGTCCTAAAAATAAAAACTCACACAAACGAGTTGTTGTGAGAAGCTAGGCCTAGGGTGCTTACTTATACGGACCTGTCGCGATAATTATTTATTTTATTTTAGTTGTACACTTGTATATATCGTTTAGTGGCATTGACACGGAATATCCTATTCAAATATCAAATTTCAACCAATCTCCTTAAAGGCAAGAAAGTACCTACCTAAGGTTGATGACATACCAGCTGTAAGTTCCTCAAAGCAGATTTCGACACAAAGAATAGTATTTTAACTGGAGGAACACAATTCCATTTGTCCCTAGGGTTTTGTCCTATAAGATATTGCGACAACTATTTATTTTCATTATGAACAATCCCCGGGGGTCCTGATAGTGTCTTTGTGGAATTTTACCACCCTTCTCGGTAAGAAAGGGAATATTGCAAAGTATCGAATGAAAAAAAAGTTGCACGTGCGACAGATCCCTCGACTTCTAAAGAATATGAATCCGATAACGCTTATAATACAATTAATTTTAAAACTTACTTCCAAACGCGAGAAAATAAATTAATGCCGATATATTTTATTAAAAGTGTTTATTACTATTTATTTTATTTCCCAATAAAAGTTAGTTCGATGTAAAAGAAAACCTATCACGTATTTAATCAATTTTGCGCTACAAAGTCGAACACTATTATGTAAACAATTTTATATATATAGATTTGTCACAATTAATTAAGCCAGTTCCACATTTATCTACCTACACAACACATTTTATTTGGAAGTTCAATATGTTGTTCAATATGTTATTGTGCGATTTTTCATTGAACTCAACCGTGACACACTTCACACACTACACCTCCAATCCAACTACAGACTATGGACAAATAATATCATTGCAATTGAGTCCAGAATAAAAAAAAAAAATACCCACTCACATCTAATTTGACGATGAACACACAAAAACCCGGAAAAATTTATATATTCCCGGCAACAATGGACTTAAGAATAAAAACAACAACTTTCTATAGTCTACACACAAAATAGTATCTACATCCGAAGAATAGACAGAAACAACCACGAACCACCTGTTGCGTACCGATTTACTTTAATAAAAATAATCCCAACCCCAATGGGCTTGAATTCCATTCTATGCGCGCATTGTCGCCTTATCTACGGACAAGATTTGATATCTAATCTGTATAAAGAACATTTTCCAATTTTATATCAATATATAAATCTATTACGTCAACTTCTTAAAAGGAAAACAGTACACAATGAGTGTGCGGTTAGTAGTTTTTGAAAAAAATTCCAATCTTATTACTTGACCAATATTTTAGAAGCCGCATTGAAACGATCTGCTAACAGGAATGATTAGTAAATTCTGGCGGAATAATGGACTTGAAAATTAGCTGTGAATGAGGTAGTTTAGATTACTACAAGTGGGCATAGATACTTAGATACTACTATGTCTGTGCTTTTATTTGTGTTCAATTGATGTATATTGTTTGCTTTTCTTATGATGTTATTTTTGGCAATTGTTAAACTATTTGAGAAGATTCTGCTATGCGAATTTGAATTCAATGATAGAATCTGGAACTTTTTAAATGTTGATAAAATGTGTAAGTGGTGGCGTTACTGTTGAAATATTGTTGTTTATTCAGTATATTCGGTGTTAAGTGGTAAACAAGGGGTGCATGCATTTATAAGGGTCGTTAGACCTAGCTAGGTTGTAAGGCCAATACTTACGTACGGTGTTTGGTGGACTGCCTTAGATAAAGCGACAAATCGCGATAAACTGGGCAAAATCCAAAGAACCGCTTACTTGTGTATCAGTGGAGCTCTTCGCACCATACCTTCTGCTGTACTTGACATCCTGCTTCACCTGACTCCCATTGATATTTTCAGCAAACAAACGGCAGCATCTGCAGCAGTTCATTTGAAAGCAACTTCACAGTGGACCAGCAAAACAACTGGCCATGCTGCTGTTTTAAATTCTGTTAAGACTCTCCATACCACAACTACAGTGTGATAAAAACTTCCGAGTCTCTATCCCCAATTCTGGGAGGAAGGGACATTCTTGGATGATGAGGCGGTTCAATTCTTCACCGATGGATTGAAAACGTCGGATGGTGTAGGTGGTGGTTTTTTTTCTGATAAACTAAATCTCAGTCTCTCCTTCCGTCTCCCAGATCACTGTAGCGTTTTTCAGGCGGAAATAATGGCAATAAAGGAAGTATTATAAAGATATCCGCATCTATTCGGATAGTCAGGCTGCAATTAAGTGCCTGGAATCAGTCTCTATTAACTCTACTACTGCCCTAGACTATCGCAGTAGATGACGGAGCAGTTCAACATTCATCTCTGCTGGGTGCCCGGGCATAGAGACATTCCAGGTAACTGTAAGGCTGATGAACTTGCCAAGCTGGGAACTACACTACCTATCGTACCAAGCAAATGTACTTTAGGTATCCCGATCGCTACGTGTAAACTTATAATAAAGCTGGAAACCATCCAAAGAACAAACCTTAGGTGGACATGTGGCACGACAAAACAGATCTGCCCAAAGCTGGATCTCAAACTTTCTAAGAAGTTGTTTTCTCTTGACAGGAGGCATGTCGGCGCCACAATAGGTGTCATTACGGGACACTGCCTTATAGGCAGGCATGCAACAAGGCTTGGCGTATTCTCAAACGATTTGTGTAAAAGTCGTTTGGACGAAGAGGAGGAGGAGACCATTCATCACTTCCTCTGCACTTATCCGTTACGATTCACTTATCTCATGACTTGTAGCACACTTCGCCACAGTGCGATATACCCTATTATTCTATTAACTTTTGACGCCAAATTTCTTCCGAAGTTCTGCGACAAGCAATTTGGGTTCCAAAGAGATTTGACGGATTTTCTTCCCTCGATAGGGCTCAATATTTTACGTTTTTTAAGGTATGAAACTGAATCCTACTCGAATAGAATGATTTCCAGTAAATTTTGCTTTGAAATAAAACGGGCAACACAGTCCAAATTAATAAAATGCCGGGCTTTAATTTTTATTGTAATCTTCCAAGTTTATTGTAATCTTCGAATCAGGCATTTATAGACATCCTTTTGGATCCCAATCAAATTGTAGGCCACTGCCATTCGTGTCCAGAACAAAGCTGCTAAAAATATTCAGGTCTATTATAATATTTTTTTCAAGCTTTTGAGGTCTTATCTTACGAATCTTGCTGTTTTGAAATCACTGCCCAGTGAGTAAGAAGATGTTTCACTTCCTGTCCTGTCGCTATTTCGTTTTATCGGAGTTCGGAGCTACAACCCAACGACTCATAAGAGCTTTCTCTTTACACCCATTTCCTGTCGCTTTGTCGTTTCAATAGTTTTGAACTACTGTCGAACGAGTCATAAGATGTTTCACTTCATATCCGTTTCCTCTTGCTTTTTGGGAACTACTGCCGCTACTTCATGTGGGTCACACATGCGCCTTTACCGGCGCTGAGTTTATTAGGTAGGTATAGCTACATTCACAACACTACCCACTTTGATTGAGGAAGAATAGATATTTAAGTGGTCACTGTGAAGCGGACAATAGCATCTCTCAAGCTAAAATAATGAAGGCAAATGTGAATGTCATAAACACAACTAGAACTAGCTACTCACCCCCATCAGTTTCATGGTGGAAGTTTAAACTAATGAACTGAACAAAACTTGAGTTTAAATTTAAAGTTCAAATCGTCCGATTTCACAAGGTGTTTTTGACAATCGGCAGCTTCGAAATTGATATGTCACCGTGTCTAGTGATCTGAGGTTTAAGTGGCAGAATACTGTCGTTTTACTTAAACTACAGAATGAACTGTTTTCAAGGTATGACTATTCATTAATTGTTATTGATTAATTTGGTTTACCTTCTGTGCCAGAACAAAAAGGCTCGTCTGCCTGTGCCAATTTATTCTGAGCTCACAGAGCGCGCTGATCATTCTCGGAACGAAAAAAAGAAACACAAGTTCTCTCTGATGTGTCTGAGCTAGAAAAGAAACATGAACTTTTTTTGACAGTTTAGGCTCTAGTCTGAACTAAAAAAGAAAAACGCCTATAGTAATTGCGCGTAAGTATAAAGTTATTGCTTTAGCGCTCTAAACCCAACCACAAGCTGTGGTGCATCATCAAACAAATGGCGGGACTTCACATGCCATAGAATATCATTGAAAGCAAGTGTCTCATCATCATACCGGAAGACTGATTTTTTTTTGGGTAGAATTAATATTGTATTTAGACCTACCTAAACGATCGTGCGTTTTATTACAAAAAAAAAAATTGTTGGAATGTCCTATGAATCATTTTGCGAATGCATCGAGCAGGTTTATGAGTTATTTTCAAACATTTTGATAGGTATAGCTTTTAAAAGGGCCTATGGACAGTATCATTGACATTTATTATATATTGATATATTATATATGGACTGCTATTGAAATGTCAGTTCATACAAATTTTACCCAGAAAATTACACCAACATAAACTAGCACTTGTGGTTCGGAGCGAAAAATAATTGAAACAAAATGACAACCATCTTGGATTTCTCCATAGAATGCTAGAGACACCTATTGGGCGTGAGTGAATTTGCCAAGTAAAATGGTTGAAATTCAAATTGTTGCATCATTGTTTACAATAGATTTCACTTCAAAATAGTGCGAGTTTCCAATTTATTCAGCTCCGAACCGAATCGCGAGAACTAGCGGTTATGTTGGAACTAACGCGAAGCTGTCTACTAGCAGTCAATTTGCCAAATAACGGGATCATGACGTAATCTCGAATGAAAAAAATCTCGAAGGCTAAAAATCTCGAAAATTTTTTTTTAATCTCGAATGCAAAAATTTCGAATTGTACAAAAATCTCGAAAGACTATATCTATCTCGAAAAAATCTCGAAAATATAAAGTAAATTCGAGTTTTTTTTTTTTGCACCTACCCCATATCCAAACAGTAAACCCAAGCAGGGGGGCAGCATGCCCCCATACGTATCCATTTTTTAATTTTAATTTTTAATATTAATTCGAGATTTTTTTTTCGAGATTTTTGTTATTCGAGATTATGCTTTCTCCATTTTTTTCCAGATTTTTACATTCGAGATTTTTGCTTTCTTCATTTTTTTTCGAGATATCGGGGTAGACCCGCCAAAAACAATGATCGCTTTATTTTCCACAACGATATTGAAGTTATTTCCAAGGTTTGAGACACCAACTCAGAATTATTTTATTAAAAAAAAATGTTACCCAGTCATTGACTATAGGAAACGTCATCAATAAATTCGGAATTAACCCCAAAATTTGCAATTCGTTCTGTGACCTCATAATGGTTCCAATTGACACCACATCTAGGTTAGTTTAGGTTAGGTTAAAAAGGGGTATGGTATGAGAGAGAGATGTCTCATACGGCACTAGGCACCATAATGACCCATCGCGATCCCTAGGGGCAGTGCCGGCTTTAGGGGTGGGCGACAGGGGCGGTCGCCCGGAGGCGCCGGCACCTGAAGGGCGCTGAAGTGTACGCGTGTAAGCTTAACATCACTGAATTTGAACACCTATCTCTATCGATATAAAGAAAAACTAAACTAAATTCAGCGTATTACATTCTATGAATGAGCTAAGTGCTAAGTACTCAGCATTTATCTACCGCGACCTGTCATTGTGTTGCTTGTCTTGTCGTATTCCTTTCTAACTTATGTGGGGCGAAGGAGAGGCCGACTGAGCGACCATAGAACCAATTTAGTCTAGTTTAAAAAGTTTTGTGATCAGAGAAGTACCTGTAGAAGTGTAAAGTAATAACATAGACCTGGTGAAGAAGCTACTGATGAACCATGAACCAATAACTGATAAAAAAAAATAAAAAAAGATTTTGAAGTCGATTTTGTAATGCTCTTTTGGACACACTTATACATATGAGATATGAAGGAAAGATTTCAACAGATGCATGATTTTCCTGACGCGTGGAATTTCTTGTTTAACATAAAAAATCAAAATAAAAAATAACTCATGCGACATTGCTCTGAGTTCCAGGAAATTTAACGATCAACTTTAAATCTGATATTGGAGATTTGTTGGAGATTTGTTGAGCGATGAAATCAAAAAGCACAATCTTCAAGAGTTATATGATCCGGAACAGCTGTATATCGATACGTATTCTGTTAACAATGCCAGTGACAGTTGCAAGTGGCGAACGCAGTTTTTTTTAAACCAAAGTTGATAAAAACGTACTCACTTATGGTCTACAATGTCCCAAAAAAATTAACTAGTTTGTTTGGCCTCACTGTCCATTGAAAATCAAATTGCAAAAAGCCTAGATTTTTACAGTCTTATCAGAGAATTTGCTGACAAAAATCTAAAAAAATAAGATTTTAGTTGTTTTTTAATTATTTTTTTTTTTCGTTTCATGACTAACACAATTGAAGGGTTTTTTTATTTCCTTCATAGGAAGGTATATTCTCGCCAAGAAAGAGTCACCGGGGACCCTAAAAATCTGAATCAGAATCACATTCTAAATCGATTTAGCCATGTCTGTCTGTCTGTTAACGTCCGATAACGTCCAAACCAATCGACTAAGGCGAATGAAATTTTGTGAGATGACTTCTTTTACCGTCGCTCGTCAGGTTGGTATTGAAAATTGGATATGTCGGTCAAGTAGCTCTGGTACCTCCCATACAGAACCAAAATTAGATCCATGCGAGTTCATTATATGTACTAACCCACACGGAACACATTTTGCATCAAATGATGACACTTTTCTTGGTTTAAATTTTAATAAAACATAAAAGGGCGCCAAGTGCATGACTCGCCCGGGGCGCCTAGATCGTTAAGGCCGGCCCTGTCTAGGGGGGACCAATTGCAGTGACCTACAATGGAAAAACACCTAAACACTTGCCCTTGAAAAAGCCCATATTTCGCTGCAAAAACCAAGTAGTCCCTTATACTTAGTTGGTATTTTCTATCTCCTCTAAATGTTGGAAGAAGTACCTGCGCAGAATTTTCCTTCTATACTGCGACATATATGCCACCACATCTAGAAACAGAATATTTGAAATTGAATCTATAATTCCGAATTTTAGATTATGATATAGTTAAAAAAGACTATAGAGACTGTCGTAATCGTTCTGACAGCAAATACAACACAGCCAACTTTCCTTTGTAATTTTGGCGTTTTTTTTTTTTACTTTGCAATCTTTCTTACTTTGCAATGAGTTTTCGAATTATGACAATTCCAATGAATTTGTCAATATACCTATGTACCTACCTACAACCGTACTCAGCCCGATTACTTATATTGACTTGATAACCACTTCCGTTTGCACCTCGGTTTGCACGATCGGAAATAATATAGATTGTAAAATAATTTCGCCAGCATTTCTATGTTCGATGACAAGTCATTTTAAAATGGGCGCAGTGTTTACTCTGGCGGACTACTGGAAAACACAAATTATGACAGATTGTATTTTTTTACACA
Source organism: Cheilosia scutellata (assembly GCA_955612985.1). Taxonomy (NCBI): domain Eukaryota; kingdom Metazoa; phylum Arthropoda; class Insecta; order Diptera; family Syrphidae; genus Cheilosia; species Cheilosia scutellata. Next base: position 87,095,078 of record OY015313.1, read on the forward strand.
GCGCCACCTACGCGAATCTCTGACAAGCATCCGGAAGTAGAGTTGTCCTATAGAAAACTGTTATGCTGATCTTCGACTATGAATAATATGATAAGATGTTGATTTGTAATAGAGAATCTTGTGCATTTTTTCGCCGCCCTCTTCATTTTATAGTTTCAGCATAAAACTATGGACGGATGCATCTGTTTAAACAATTGCCTGTAATCATTCATTAAGACTTCGAAGAGTGATCGGACTGATGGTATCAATATCAACATCAACATCGCCACACATCGTGGATATAAATTTCTTTGATAACTTTTCTGCTGAATATAGATAGCGTTCCTTCCTAGGCGTTATCTACTGTGCATGTGTGTGTGAGATATATATGTTTCGTTGGAGTATACTATTATATCGCCATAAAGGGCGTGGTACTTCGCATACAGCAAACACACTTAAGACTTGGTACCTGTTGCAACTATTGTTGCATGATTTGCGAGGTTCTTTACAAAATGTGGGCGGGATTGAACAATTAAGCATGACACCTTCCATACGAAAAAGTGTTTTTAAGAATATATCTCGACTTCCATGGGAGTTAAAGTTGGAACATTTGAAACATGTCAATAATGCGTCGGTATAAATCTATAAAGTAGTCAGAAAATCTGGTTGGGAATCGACAAAATGGCGTAGCACTTCTCATACAACAAAGTTATTTTAATGACCATGTTTTGGCTTATGTGGTAGCTGTAGCTTTGAAATATGGTAAATATGTAGCATTTAGCATTTTGTAAATAAATAAATAAATTAATAAATAATAATATAGATGACGCCACAATTTGATAGATGACCCTTAGCCAAACTTTAAGCCCTACAACTATTCATTTGTTTAAATTTGTATTTTCAGAACGAATATGGACCTACAATTTTAAACCGAATCCGAACTGGGTCCATTTGAGCAATATTTGCAAAGAAAAATTACAATAAATAGTTGCATTTACAGTATTTTAGTAGAGCCGCCAGAACTCACTAGTATACACTTCCTTGATTTGAAAATAGGATCTCCTATAAATCTGCTATGGAACTTGGATTCACATCAGCTTCTTAATGCAGGTAGACTTGCAATACAGCAATAAATAAATAGCTTCCAAGTCAGATTGATCCACAACAATATCAAAAGAAATGTCTAAACATAAAGCAGAAAGAGCGGTTGAGTCTATTGAGGGACGCTATTGCAGGAAGCAAGAGTTCGGAAGTTTTACCAGAGGGTAAAAAGATCTACGCAAGGATACAAGGTACGAGCATAAGCCTGAAGAGATGAGCATGGGAATACGGTGGTAGATCCACAGTCGGTGTTGAGGATTTGGAAGACCACTTCTGCAGACTGTTAAGCGGCGAAGACGACTGAAATTCCACTGTCAAGCAGAACGAATCTTTCAACCCTGACGATGATATAGTCAAAATGTTCGTCAACCCGACCAAAACGGGGTATAAGGATAGAGATATCCAAACTTAAGTCCAACTAAGCCAGCAGCTTAGAGCAAATGGCCTTCCGGCCGAGCTGTTTAGACCTGTGCGGGAGATGTTTTGGTAAGGAGCATCGATCAATTTATCTGGAAAATTTTGTCGGAAAAAAGTATGTTCGATGAATGGAACATCATGTGCCCTATCCACAAGAAGGGAGATACTCTGAACTGTGCCAAATACATAGGAATAAGCCTCCTGAATGTCTAGTATAAGATCTTGTCGGCTATACTGGTGTTAACGCCTAAATACATTTCTCTAATAACCTGATCGGCCAATATCAGTGCGGTTTTAGGCTAGGAAAGTCAACTATCGACCAAATCTTCTCTTCACACTCCGTCAGATCTTAGAAAAAAACGTAAGAATTCCACACCATACTTCTTTATCGACTTTAAGGTCGTCTATGATAGCCTACGTAGGGACGAACTATGCAAAACCATGTCAAATTTCGGCATACCTGCAAAACTCGTCCATCTGTGCAGGATGACGATGGTGGAATCTCCCTTTCAAAGGGGAGTGGCGCGATTGCTACTGTATTGAAACGGATGCGGCGAAGATGGCCTTGGCTGATACTGAGGACAAAACTAAATGTATGCTATAATCGAGAAAGGTTGAGTGTCTTTTCGGCGACTAGGGCAAAATGTCACTATTGACAGATATAATTTCGAAGTAGTTAAAGACTTTGTTTGTCTTGCCAATCGCTGTTTCTTCGAGCTAAGAAAGTATCTAAGAAATTAAAGCCCTATCTCACAGAACCAAGGAATTACTATGTACAAGACGCTATAATCATTCCGGTCCGGCTGTATGTTGTAGAAGCATGGACCTTATCTAAAGCGGATAAAAACTTATTGGCTTTGAGAAAAATTCTTCGAGTGGAAAAGAAAAACAAATTCTCTCGACTTTCATCCAAAGATTCATCTTGAAGTATGATTCACAATCACTTGTTGATTAGAAAATCACAAGTCTCGGTAAAAAGCGTGCAAATAGTGCGTCTAGATAAGATGAGCCCACAGCCCACCCATCACATCGGGGCGAAACGCATTTTTGGAGTAGAGGCCAACTCAAATTTAAAATTTTTTTTATAGTTTTCGGTCCAGTTTGTATGGATGGAGGAAATTCACTGACGAACTTTATGGGCTACATAGCGACATTGACGTTTTCAAAAAGCTCAAAATAAAGTGACTGGGTCAGAACGCGCAACAGCCCGACGAATCTTTGAGTCCACCTCTAAGGGACAGCGAAAAAGAGGAAGACCTGACCTCAGGTGGCGGGCACAATTGTAGATCGACCTCAACCAACCAACTTGGTGTATGCGTAACTGGAGGCACTTAGCTAGCTAGGGACCGAGCTTGAAGGAGAGGCTTGTTGATTGAGGCCGTGGACTGTGTACTGTACCTATGTAATCAAAAACAAAGTAAAGAAGTCATTTTCATCCAAAATATTCCAACATTTTCTGACGTACTTAGCTTTCACCATTAAGAAGGAGAGCAATCGCAAGAACAGCAATAGTTCCGTTATTTGTATGCAAATTTCTTTCCCATCCGTTTAAAGCTTAAATGGAACAACAGCGTTTCCAGTGACTTAATAAGCCTCAGAAATTCACAGATGCAGTACGATAGCAAAAATGTCAATTGATTTGTCATCGTATTTTTTTCAACCGCGATAATTATTGCAAAACTCAAATTGTTATCGATTCGAAGAATAACATTTGATTGATGATGACTCAGATTAAATAATTTGTAAATAGTTTGTTTACCTTCTTAAATTCGTTCTTGCTTTGCGGTTTCTTACACTTTTTCGGTTGTGTATTTCCACACAGATACCTAAAACGTAATTTCATTCTGATGTTCCCGTCTTATATTTTGGCCATATCTACAATCTACAATCTACATGTCTATAAACAAAGTGTTAAATAAAAAATCGATTAAATGCATGTATCCAAAAATAAACCGAAATGCAACAATAAAATGGCTACTCAAAGTCAAAGCTGCCTTATCGACAAAAGTATTGTTTATCGATTACATATTCTTAAAACCTGAAGTTGTTGTCGCAGACAATTTATCACTTGTAATAGATACTTATCTAATGTTCTTGAAATTATTTCCTTATTTGAAAAATTTAACTAAAAGTCAATCAATAAAATCCAATTTTAGGGGGACATTCGAAGAATCTTTCATACGTACATAGGGTGAATTTAAGGCTGGCAATTTTAGAAATTTTAACAAATCAAAAGGAGACACTGTATGAATGAATGAATCAAATATATACTTTTGACGTTGACGAAATTAAATAGATATTTCGCAGGAAACATAAAAAAAAAAAAAAAAAAACAGGATTATCTGGAATTTTTATTGAATGAGTATTTACGGGTTTAGTGTATACCTACTGCACAATTTTCAACGTTTTTTTTTTAAGAGTTAAAAAACAAAAACAATGTTTGTATGGTATGGCGGTGACTTGACTTCTACTGCCGCTTTGTATAGATAAAATTACAATGACAATGATATGATATGATAACTGTTTGTTACTCCGAAGCTATGACATGTGTATATATAGATGTACTTAGTAGCATATACATTTATTTGTTTATTGACAAAATACATTATAACAACAACAAGGTAGACATGAGTACACACAATATTCTTGCTTAACTAATCTTGCTAGATAAAATGTTTATAACCTTCAGAAAACCGACAAAATTGGTTGTCTTTTTACAACTTGTAGCTATTTTTAGGAAATTAAAATTAATAAGAATATTGATGGCGCAACAGGGACAATTGCCTTATTTGGGCTTTTATTTTTATGACGAAAGAAAATTGTAAAGTAAGGTTTGGTTTCTGGCAAACTTTTGCAAAAAATATTGAGAAATCTAAAGATAAAATTAGAAGAGAAGCCTAAGCTGTATAAATTTACATGAATTAATTCAGGCGGTGCTGGTGAATTTCTGTCAGTCTTTTATTCCTCAAGCGCTCTCTGACAAGACTCATTTAGAACTGTCAATCGCGTTATTAAAGACTTTGCATAGCTAGGCTCTGTAATGAGCTCCGACTTAACGGGCCCTGGACCAGTGACGAGTCACTGTCCAAGACACTACGGCCTTCCTCTGTGATCACTAAGTGCTTCTACAAATTTCGTCTAAATACCTTCTATATTCTAAAGAACTTTGAAGATATTCTGAAGATTGTTATGACTACGGATGATAGAGCCAAAAGGTTAGCACAAAGCTATTTAAATAATGATCCACCGACAATCATAGGTTATTTTGACACTGACAGCTGTTTCCCGCTCGAAATTTTGACAGAAAGTCAGTATCATATGAATACGAACGAAATGAGTCGCTTTACACTTGAACAACGTTGGGAAATATTAGGTTCGTTCGTGTACTTTCAGCGTAGAAAAATGAAAAATGTCAAATCTCAAAAATCGAGAGAGAAATCTCTCAATTTCCAGAGAAGTACCTGACCGGTTTTCTTACAAAAAGTTTAAGAAATGTCATTTCGACAATTAAAAAAATAAATGTTAACGGCAGAATCTATAAAATAAGTTGGATTTGAATTTTTTATAAACTAAAATACCTATTTAACCTACCATTTTGAATGCGCTGATATGTTCTAGGAGAACATTCAATTACAATTTCTTCCTCCGACATTGTTGAAGACGAAAATAAAAAGAGTTTTATTTTTCAAACTTTCAAACTTTTTCAAACTGCCACTTAGATGACATTTTTCATTTTTTCATTTTTCAGTAAGTCGAAATTCCGCGAGTAGAAAATTACGAAAAAATGAAAAGAGGGGAAATGGATTTCTCTCTCATTTTTTTTCAATTTACTCAGTACGTGGTCGCATTCGCACAGTTTCTTAGCAAAGTTTTAATAATTTTACGTTTGCAAAAAAGTACCCGAACGAACCTATTGAAAACTTATTTCCAAAGTGAGTGCTGTGCGTTTTTTGAAAAGAAGTTTTGGTCGAAATGAAGCACCCACCGCGCCTGCTGTACGCAAGTTTGTGCAAAATGTTCGTGAGACTGGAATGCTAGTGGACAAACAAAATTGCCGCATCTGGGGCTCGGAAAACATGCACGTTATTGTCGACTGTCGAGAAGCCAATGCATCCACAGAGAGTGACAGTTTGGTGTGGAATGTGGAGTAGTGGCATCATTGGACCATTTTTCTTCGAAAATGGGCCTGGGGACAACGTTTCGGTCAACGGTGGGCGTTACAGAGCCATGTTAATCAGAGTATATCCAATGTTAACTGACTTTTTTTTCCTGAAATTGAAGACATGAATTTGGAGGACCTCTTATTTATGCCATGCCACACAGCCAATGCCACAATCGGTCTTTTGAGCTCCAAATTTCCAAATCGTGTTATCAGTCGTCTTGGCGATGTCAATTGGCCGCCTGGGAGATGCGATTTGACCCCTTTGGACTTTTATTTGTGGGGAACCGTGAAGGACCGATGTTATGCCAACAATTCGAAAACGATTGAAGCAAGGGCAATATCCAAGCAATCCGTGAGCAACAGCTCGAAACCATCAACAAGGTCTTGGGAAATTGGAGTGACAGAATGCGCTACTGCGAAGCCAGCCAAGGCAGCCACTTGAACGACATTGTGTTACATAATTAATGGGAATGTTTGCTCTTACTATTAAAGCATGGACAAAATTTAATTTCGCCTTATGTACCTTGTCATCTTGACGGTATGCTTCGTTAGGCATGACTGAACGGACTGGGCCTGACTATGGGGGAGAGATTACTTACAGTTTAGGACGGACATGGGGGTCAACCAACAAGCGTGCGTTCTGCCAATTACGTTGATGTCGTCGGCGTAAGCAAGTAAATTTACGGACTTTTGAAAGATCGTGTCTCTAATGTTAGCGTTTAGGTAACCAATCGATGAAGAGATGAAGTTCCTGGGCTTTCTCCAAGATCTGGTGCAGTGTGAATAATATTTGGTCGATGGTGGAATTTCCTGGACTGAACCTTGAAGACACACTGATAGAGACCAATCGACTTTAAAGTCGCGTATGATAACGTATATAGGGACGAGCTATACAAAGCCAAGTCACGTTTCGGCATTCCTGCCAAACTCATTCGTCTGTGCAGGATGACGATTGAGAAATCTCGCTGCTCGGAAAAAACATCACCGAGCCCTTTGATGCCGATTTGAGACAAGGCGATCGCGATGGGCTATCGTGCAATTTTTGTTTAACATCGTCCTTCAAGCAATTGTACGAAACTCACAAGCCATCATCAGAGGTACAATTTTTCAGAAGTCTGTTCAACCGCTTGCATATGCTGACGATATTGACATTGTCGGAAGATCGCAGCGAGCTGTCAGTGGCGCATTTGCAAGTATTGAAACGTAGGCGGCGAAGATGAGTCTGGCTGTAAATGAGGACAAAACGAAGTATATGCTGTCAACGAGAAAGGAGTCTGAGCATCGACGACTTGGGCAAAACGTCCCGATGGACAGATACAACTTCGAAGTAGTTAAAGAATTTGTCAACCTGGGCTCCTCTATCACTTTGCAAAATGAAATCAGCGCAGAGATCAAACGAAGAATCACTCTTGCCAATCGATGTTTCTTCAGGCTAAGAAGGCATCTAAGAAGTAAAGCCCTCTCTCATAGAACCAAGGACATATTATATAAGACTCTAATCATCCCGGTTCTGCTGTATGGTGCAGAAGAATGGACTCTGTCGAAATCGAATGAAAACCTCCTGGGATATTTTGAGAGAAAGATTCTTCGGACGATATTCGGTCCAGTTTGTATCGATAGAGTGTGGAGGAGAAGATTTAACGACGAGCTTTATAGGCTATAAAGCGACGTTGACCTGGTCAAAAAGCTGAATATACAACAGCTGAGATGAGATGGCTGGGGCACGTGGAGCTTATGGACAGCAACACACCAGCCCGACGAGTCTTTGAGTTCAACCCTGATGGACAATGCTAGAAGAGGAAGATCCAACCTTAGGTGGTGCGCATAATTGTAGGGCGACCTTATAACCAACTTGGTGTGCGTAATTTGGAGGCAGCTAGTTAGGGCGGTCTGCTGGCTGGAGGGGCTTGTTGGTTGAGGCCTTGGTCCACCCCGAATTGTAAGCGCCGCCAAAAGTAAGTAAGTAAGTAAAATAGGGACCAATCAGTTCGTTGACGAAACGCTTCAGGCGTTCACACAAAACAGCAGATAAAATCTTGTTGGCGATGTTAAGAAGACTAGTACTTCTGTAGTTGGCGTAGATGAAAGGGTCTCCTTTCTTCAGGGAAACAAATCTATTTCTATAAATAAAAGGCAATCTTCAAATGTTTGTCACCTTTAGACTTGAAAACTACTCGAATGATTTTGATAAAAATTTAGCAGCATCTTCTTAGGAGTGCCGACAGTGTTTTAGAGAATAGATTTAATAAAATCTCATAGGTGGCGCTGTTATTTTTACCGTGTTTATCTTCTATTGCGTGTATTTGTATGACTGCGGTAATTTCGAAAATCACTGAACCGATTTGAATACGGGTTTCACTATTATTGGCTGCATTTCTGTGAATATTTAAATGTGTATTCAAAATTCAAAATTTCACTTAAAGGAGCTGAGAAATCAAGGTCTAAGTGGCAGAAATTTGAGTTCGAATTCGCCACTAAGAGGTGATTACATAGCCTTCACTCAAAAATGGCCTATTGTATTTTAAGAAATATACACATTTTTAGTAAATTTGTCCCTTATGCAATTGATCTATAAATAGTCCTTCTGTGATGTTCTAGTCTTGAACAATACTCCGTTGAAACCAAAGCTGCCAATTGGATTATTCAAGTTACAAAGAAAATGAATAATATCTCTAAAAGACACTAAGCAATAGGTATAGCATTTATTCAGCAAAATATAAACAATACCGGCAAATCTAAGGGATTGCTAAAAATAGACCCCATGTGAGGAGAAAGCTTGTACCTAACTACCCACATCATCAAATTCTCTACATTCCTCCTTTAGTTCGCGTCTAGACTAAAACGAGACCAATGCAAAAAATATATACATACAATACATACATGAGGCACATTTAATTAATAATATTAGTCATATCTCCCCAATATTTTTAGCCAAATATGACAAAAACCTGCATCTTTGTCATGGGCATGATGGAATAAGTATAAGGTGGTCTCGTCGGCAAAAAGTAGTCCCTTAACGACACGTTTTTCTCTTTATTCAGCGTAGTAAGTGTACGTTAACGAAGCGTTAAGGGACCAAAAAACGAACGAGTCGGCAGCCGACGAGACCACCTTATACTTATTCCATCATGGTCATGGGTTTTAGTGAAGCTATCAAATTTGACATTTCGTGGGTAGTGCAGCCACAAATTGCCACACGAACGTTTGACATTTTGTAATCATAAGACATCGTGTTAATATTCTCGATAAACAAATATCTCCTTCTCAACGGCCAAAGTCCATAAAATTTTTTACATTTTTCAAAAACAACTTTTAATTCAATTATGTGCTTACTTTAACGGATCAGTAGTTGTAGCTGAATGGCTTAGTAATAAAAAAAACACAAAACTTAGATTGACTTATTTAAGACATAAATCTAAGCCCGTCATGCTTTAGTACCTACATGCAACCGCAAATAAAAAATCTTCCAACTAACAAATTGGTTGCCCTAAAACCACATCGTAAAAAATCGTACATCTCAATTTATATATGAACCTTGAAACCTTTCTGGGCTATAGACACTAATAACTCGTTTTCAAGGCCCTCCCATCACATATTGTAAACAAACGCCATTTGTTATGTTTCCCAACTTAAGCATGTGATTAAGAGAAGAAGGTGTCAAAGTGCACCTTCAAATAATTGCATAAGGGTTTTATTACAATTTACAAGTAGGGAGGCTGAAATCATCCAGATCTTTAAAGATCACTTTGACATTGATCAAACTACTTTGTCCTACTTTTTACATGCCGGTAATTATACCATCTGTCATATAATTTAATTAACCACAAAACCGCTTATATTATAGCACTACTTACATTTCCAATTAGTAGGAACGCTTAAATCTATTTCAAAATTTGTATACACGCACGATCTGTCAATCTGTCACTTAGCACACACTTCTTGTCACCGGCCAAAGGTAAATCGCTGTATCTCTATCTCTCTGTCAAACTCTGACACTGTGACTAGGAATTTCTTATAGATATCTGCAGCGCACAGACAAAAAAATCGATCAGAATTTAAAAATAAATTCTATCTTATCAATCGAATTTATTTATCGCACTAAATAAACACACTATGTCCGATCGAAATGACACTTGCTATTCCGTTCTAGCTGTCAACACACTTAACGCCTTAACGGTTACGCGAACTTTTGCCAACTGTCATGCCGAGAGAATTAAAATGAGTAGCAATCTGTTTGCTGTGCTACAATTTTTAGGGTACTTTACACACAAGCTCAAGAGATACTTTTCGGAGTCACTATATCTTTTGCTCATTTGTTAGTCATTGTTCTTTAGTTATACTATTATTAAGTAGTTGTCGGTTTGTCCCTACTCTGTGCTCTTGTCTCTTGCTGGAGAGAGTGTTTTTCTTCAAAGATTAGATAAAGGGAAGGAAATTCGTATTTCGGTTTGTAGAAAGGGAGAGATGAAGTGATATACGATTTTTTTTAATATTTATCATTATCACCATGCAAGGTGGGGCTGGAGGCAGCGTTAATATTTTCATTGAGCTTATAGAGAGCCATCAATCTTTTTTAATAGAGTATAAGTATGTGTGATGAAACAACAGGTTATTTAGTTTGTTGATTTTATAAGTGAAACGAATTTTTGTGGGGGCACTAAGAATATTCGGAGAACATTAACATTTTAACACTTTCCGCGTCATCTTGGGTAGAATGGTTTGAAAAATGTTTAGTAAACGCGTGTAGAATAGCGTGACGCTGAAGCTGATGAAGATGTGTTCTGTGATATGTTGAGAGTGATTGAAATGAAAATATACACATTATTTGTGTTGGGGTTGGTAATGAACTTTTATATATCAATTGGAGGAAATATCACGAATGATGTAGATCACTTTATAAGGGAAAGGAAAGTGCGCTAGCAAAGCTAGCAAAGAGTATAGGCCCAAGTTTAATTGAATGCGTGCATGCGCATATGCATATCGTTAACGTGGCCGTTATAAGGCCGATCATCGCTTATGGCTGCCCCATTTGGTTCAATATAGCGACTTCCTATAAGGAAAAGATTCGGGTGTTTGAGAGACAGTGTCTCAGGACCTGCCTAGGGTTGTTTAGAAGTCCCAAGTCGGAGTACATAAAATATTATCCCAACAAGACCATATACTATGGGGCTCGATTGAATAGGATTGACAATTTCCTAATTAAGGTGATTCGAAGGCACGTTGCAAGGGCGATGACCAACGCCAATAATCTTATTTCGGGTAGGTACTTATTACCCGAATTTAATGTACCACGAGAGTACGCTCGGGTCTGGCTTTGTCCCGCCGCCTGAGGCATTTCATGAAAGGGTTAGTCCAGAATAAAGATGGTTTGCGATATACCGCGTTATGCAATTAACTTTTGACAGATACACGCCAAATTTCTTGAGAAGTTTTCCGACACCCATAATTGCTGCGGAATATTTTGCAATTATGGAAATGTCAAATGAACGCGTTTAGGTATATACTTCATTTATTTTGTTCCGAAACGGATATCTCCAACGCAATTTGGGTTCCGAATAGATTTGACGTTCGTTTCGATAGGGCTGCATATCTGCAACCAGTGTTGTTCCTCTACATGTCGACTTTAATTGTCGACTTTTCAACGTAGACAATTGCGTCAACAATGTCGACAATGTCGAAAATGTCAACAATACACTGCAAGTCATAAGATTAGAAGCAGGCATTTTCGAAAAGTAAAATCGATATTTCTCCCGTTACATGATGGATTAGAAAACCAGTAAGATAATTATCTTCGACTATGCCGAAGCTCAAATACCCGGTAGGTACTATATTATTGTAAAAAAAAAAAAATATTTTAGTATTAAAAAATTATATAATTTGTATGGGATGGGAGGTATGGGTAGTTTTTATTCGACCAAGCTCATTTTTTGTCAAAAATTTGTAAATATTATTAAAACAATATGTGCAAAGTTTAAACTTGCTATCTTTACTGTAGCTATTTAAATTTAATTTTTAACACAAAAAGCTATATAAATCTGATATTTTTGTATGGGAGGTAGTAGTAGTTTTCATCCGATCTTGCTCATCTTCGAACTTAGCCTCAGTTTGGATAAAAGCTTACGTACCAAATTTCAAGTCAATAGCTCTTAAATTACGGCCGTAATCGTGCGGACAGGCAGACAGACAGACAGACAGACAGACAGACGGACAGACGGACATCGCTAGATCGACTAAGAAAGTGATGCTGATCAATAATATATATAGTTTGTCATACCTACAACACCTCCTTATGGGCGTTACAAATGGAATGACAAAGTGAATATACCCTCACCACAGTGTGGTACCGGGTATAAAAACGACTATGGTAACTGAGAGACTATTTTGTTAACAACAAAATATAAAATGTGTGTATAGGAGAGATTTAGCTAACGGAACTTTGAAGGCAAATTGTAAATTGAGTATAGAATATGCGGAAATAAATCGGGTCATTAGATTAGAAGCAGTGAGCAAATCAAGGGTTTTTTTTAGAAGTGAATAGTTTTTTTTCGGTTTAAACGGTACATTTTATAAAGTAATTGTTCTTGATTGAGTGTTAATAAAAATGGGCAAGAAAAAATTTTTAACAGTGGAGGAAAAGGCAAGAATAGATGTTTATTGCTCTCTAGGTCTTTCATGCCGTGTTATAGCCCGAAAAATAAAGCGAAGTGGTCATTGTGTCAGCCATTATTTAAAAAACCCTTCGTATTACGCAAAAAATTATAAAGGAACCACTTCTTCTGCCTTAACACTTCGCGAAACGCGAAGAATCCTTAGAATAGCGTCAAATTCAGTATTATCGGCAGCTAAAATTGGGGAGAAATCTAATGTTAAGGCCAGCTTATCCACTGTTACCTGCACAATTCGCCGTGCTAAAGACTTAAAGCACCTGAAACTTAAGAAAAAACTACCACTTAATGACGCAAGGAAGAAGCGACGCTTGTGTTTCGCGAAAGATCACATGAGCTGGGATAACGCCTCCTTCTCTGCTATGGTGACGGTTCAAAAACCGCTCCTCTTTCATCAGGTCATGGAAATAATAATTATAACCATCCGGTAAAACTTTTTTTTGTCGGAAGAAAAAACCTTCCGCCAATGATTTGTGCTCATTCCATTTTGCACATCCCAATTTTATATTTTGTTGTTAACAAAATAGTCTCTCAGTTACCATAGTCGTTTTTTTCTAATCCATCATGTAACGGGAGAAATATCGATTTTACTTTTCGACAATGCCTGCTTCTAATCTTATGACTTGCAGTGTATGTCGACAATGTCATCAATACCTTTCAGATCTGTCAATCTGTCATTCATCTGTAAACTTCAATCGAGAAAGTACACTTTTAAGAATTAATTAAGAATTTCTTTTCTTATAAAAAAAAATAAAAAATTTTGGTGAAAACAAACAACAAATACTCAGCACATTGCACAGTTTGCTGGAAAAATATTCAAAATACTGCTGAAAGGCTCGCAGAAATACTCTAAGGCAAGGCGCGCACCGAAGTGGTGTGGCAGTGGCGTGGTGACCAAGTGGCAGGTGGCATAGGAGTAGTGTGCCGATGAAATGCCGGCGAAGTGGTATGAAAGTGATTTAACGCACACTGAAGAGGCAAACAATGTATGGTGCTAAATTCTTGGACGTTTCGCATGTTTTTTTTTTGTTAAACATCATCAACTTACTTTGTTTTGTTTTTAAATAAATATATACGATATTGAAATAATGATTTATTAGGAAACTTTACAGGAAAAATTAAGAAAAAACTTGTTCTAATAATTATCTACATTGTCTACATTGTATAAACTTTCCATAAGAAAGATTCTTACCCCGATTCCAGATTCATTCCATACACCTGTACTAGCGGGTACTAGCGGAAAAGTGTACCTTAGGTTAGATTAGGTTAGGTTGGTGGGCTGGAAAAGAGTGCCACACTCAGGTCAATACTGACCCATTGTGCTGCCCGTCGGGGAAAGATTAGGCCATTTACCCTGTCTTTAAGTACACTAATGTGCTATTACATAAAAACTGTCCTGAGGATTTGATGAAGTTCACCATCTTGTCTATTGATGTGCTTGAAAACTCGTCTAGGTCGTGGAAGAAGTGTTTCCCTAGGAATTTATACCCGGTATGTTGGAGACCTGGGCAGTGGCATAAGAAGTGCGTTGCGTCCTCATGAACTCCTTCATCACCGCAGCCTCTAGAAAGTTCTTCATCCGTCAAACCCATTTTCTTCATGTGTTACCGCTTAGTGTTAGTTTACCTTACAAACTTAAGCTTTAAGATCGCAAATCTCCATCCCACTGGTATCTACTTCTCTACTCTACCTTCCAGTCTTGTATTTGTGAGTAGTCCCACGCCTAAACAGACATTTAAGGAGCTCAGCTACTCCTCTACTTACTATTACTTGTCGATTGTAATACTTCATTACCGCCTATGAATGCATTTTTTTTGTGGCTTACCACAGACAACTATTGAAGTTTTTTTTGGAAGGAATTCACTGAGAATTACTTAAGGTGCTAGTACACGGCATGTAGCAAGCCACATACGTATGTAACACTGACGTCATTTTTACGTCAGCGAATGGTCCCAATGGCTACATGCCGTGTACTAGCTCTCTTTTGTGCACTCTCTTTTGACGTCAGAGCTACATACTCGTACGTATGTGACTTGCTACATGCCGTGTACTAGCACATTTACAGGTGTATAAATAGCAATTAAATAGCAAAAGATACTCACGCGTCATTGTGTTTCCACATGGCGTCACATTGCCCTTAAGATTTCTAAGAAAAAATCTATTCAAAGCTCCACAACGCCTCGTAGTTTATTTTCGTCTGATTATAATTGTTGAGGTTTCTGTCAAATCTCTACTATAGGCGAACAGTTAATGGCGTGGCGCTTGCCATAGCTCTACATACGCGTGCTATTGCCGATTAATCATCACTTTTCACCATACACGATGTGTGAGTGTACTTGTTTCCCACAAGAGTACAATTGAAACGTCATGCGCTTTGATTTGATGTCACCATTTCGGGAATGACTTTTTATGATACAAATTTCTAATCGCTTTAGCGTGCTAAGCACATGTGTGTTGGATTCGATTTTATGTCCATTTCGTCTGAGTTATTGATATTTCATGGAAATCTTGGGCTGGGGAACGTGCGCTGCGATTTGATTGTATGTGCAGAGAACGAGCGCATTGGTAATTTGGTGACACAGCCATTTGAATTTGGATATGATAAAAGAATCTAAGAACTCGTGGCGACTACGAATTCTGTACTATGTACTCTAATTAATTGAGCGAACTTGGTTCTACTTATGAAATAACCAGATGGCAAGTGCGGAATTTGTGCTGATTGATTGATCATAGTGCGATCTTCGGGGAAGTACAACGTACAAGAACTGTGTTGTGTTCATATTGTCCTCTTGTCAGCAGTCAGGATTCCCATCCTGTTGGAATGAACTACTTCGATAGTGCGATGTAAATTGCAATTGCAACGACGTAATTTTTACAGCTGCCGGGGTTTTCACCACCAGTGGGGTTCCCAAAAGATGATGCATACTCACAAGACGAGATGAAATAAAACAACCACTTATGGTCATTATTAAAGAATAATCAAAAAGTGCGTAGTTAAGTCCCAGAAAGTTGTATCCACATGGGGTTCATCAATCTCTATGACGTATGACGTACTGACCTATGAATTACTTTACGTCCCTAATATACGAGCAAAAAAGGGGGAAGAACACTGGCGTCTCCGGAGGAAAAAGAAAGAGCATGAGAAGAGCGAGATCGACGACATAGAGAGGTGCTAATGTAGAGACAATGTTCGGAAGTTATACCAAAAGGTAAAAATAATGTGGCACGAGAACAAGACCCGAAAAGAGGCCTCTAAAGACGAACAAGGAATTCTTGTAGTAGAATCACAGCCGGTGCGGAGGTTATGGAAAAACCATTTCTGCATACTGTTAAACGGCGAAGACGACACAAATTCCGCTATCAGGTAGAATGAACCATTTACCCTGCTCAAATCCAACAAAGCTGCTAGACCGGACGGCTTAGCTGCCGAGCTTTTTAAGGCAGCGTGGGACGACGTGGTTGGGAGCATACACCAACTCGTCTCCAAGATTTGATCAGAGGAAAGTATGGCTCATGAATGGAACCTCAGCATCGTTTGCCCGATATACAAGAAAGGAGACCCTCTAAACTGCCCCAACTATAGAGGCATCCGTCTCCTTAACACCGTTTACAAGATCCTGACTACCATACTGTGTGTATGCCTGAAAACATTTGTCAACGAAGTGATCGATCAGTGCGGTTTTAGGCCCGGTATATTCACACTACGACAAATCCTACGACTACGACAGATCCTGGAGAAAACCAAAGAAGTCCAAATCGATACTCACCATCTATTTATTAATTTTAAGGCCGCATATATGACAGCATTTTTAGAGCCAAACTATACAGAGCTACGTCTAGTTTTGGAGTCCCTGCCAAACTCGTCAGATTGTGCAGAATGACGATGGAGAACGCTAGCTGCTCCCATAAAGGTCGGAAACAATCTCACTGAGTTCATTGATGTCAAAAAAGGATTTAGACAAGATAATGCGCTCTTATGTGACTTTTTTAACATCTTACCTTGAGAATATTGTGCGAAACTCGCAGGCTAAAACCAGAGGCACAATTTTTCAAAGTTCGGTGCAACTATATATACTTGCATAAGCAATGACATAATTGACAGAACACAGTGAGCTGTCACTGGTACGTTCGCATGTATTAGCAAATATCCGGCAAAAACGAGAAGTCAAAACAAAATACATGCCGTCAATAAGAAGGGACATACATACAACATCGACGAATCGGACAGAATGTCACGATAGACAGCTACAACTTTGAGGTAGTTCCGGGCTTTGTCTACCTCGGCTCCGGTATAAACTCTGAAAATGACACCACACCAGAAATCAAACAGAGAGTTAAACTTGCTAACCGCCGCCGCGCTGTTTCTTTGGCGTAAGAAGGCAATTGATTAGTAAGGCCTTGTCGAGAAACACCAAGGAGACTCTATATAAGACCCTTATCATTACAGTTCTCCTCTATGGCGCAGAAGCATGGACATTAACAAAGGCGGATATAGATCTTCTTGGTAGTTTCGAATGCAACGTCTTCGATTCCAACCATGAGGGACAACGCAGTAGACAGACGAAGATCGCGCAACTGGAATTGGTTAGAGCCAAATATCGGGATAATTGTAGAGGCGTATTATAGTTAAGGCCCAGGTCCACCCCGAACTATATAGCACCATCTAAGTAAGTAATACGACCTCCTTCTTAAAATAAGATTTGATTTGAACAACTGTAAATGCGATTAGGCTAGAAAGTCCTTATTAATTTCCACAGACACCGGAAGGAAAGTAGTTTATGTTTAGGCTATAATTGAATTGCTTCGTCAAATATTTGCTTTCCCAATGCGGCTGACAACATCCTGTTTCCAGATATTGCAAATACATTACTCTCTCTACCTGGTGTCTAGCAATGTTAACTTGAGATAATGAGCTAGAACTGATGGTCTTTGTTTGGGCAGTGTTTATTTTCAGCTGAATGATATTTGGCGCCATCTTCACATCTGCTATCATTAGATGGAGGTTTATAACTATCTGTCAGAGAGTAAGCATCCGTCGCGTCGTTCGCTTAGTTGAGATTTTAGGCTGTGTTATATGAGTGCAATGAATTACTTAACTTTCAACCGAATCACGTCGCTAATCATAATTTAATCACTAATAAAGACAAACTTTGTTTTGCTATTTTTGAATATGTATTGAATGTGATCCGAAAGCGTTAAAATTCATTGACAATACCTAACCATCCCATCTCAATTTCGTCAAAAAGGAGGGTTTTCCTTCCAAATTTTTCCAAAAATAAGGTTTTTTTTTTCTCCAAAAGGAGGGTGAAATAAGAATTAATATATTTAATGATGAGGAACATTTTTAAATTAAATTGCAATTGAAAAAAACTGAATACGAAATACATTGTCTGTATTTTATTCTTCCTCAAATTCATCTTCGTCAAAAGTTTGTTTGTCACTAGCCACATTATATTTTCTTCTCAATGACATTTGGCGAGGCATATCTGGCCGCGAATTGATAAAAAAATATATTCACACCTATCGTGGAATCCGCCGGCGGGAATTATTCACGGTAAAGAATATTTTGGTATCGTCAAAATCGCAAACTGTGCAGTTTCCCGTTCGGGAAAAACTCGATTTGAACGTTTTGAACGATACATTGAAACTCATTCACATTACCCACACGGGGAACTCTTCACTTTGCGATTTTGACGATACCAAAATATTCTTTTCCGTGAATAATTCCCCCCGGCGGATTCCACGATAGGGTTGATTATGTAATTCCAGGCGCGACATATTCACATTGCTTTTTAAGTCCGTATGTAAATTGCGCTAAATAATTATCCTCAGATAATTTTCTGACACTATTGTGGTGGAGAACGACTGAAAACGAGCTGAAAGCTGTCAAAAAAGTATCCTGCTCCGGGAGCAAAGTAATAAAATTAGGCTTAAAGATAACAAGAGATTCCACATTTGTAAACAAAAAACTAGAAGAAACGACAGCACTGAGAGAGAGAGATATCCTGTCAGCAGTTTTGCTGAGCTCGCTGAATGTTCCGAAAGGTGTGTCTGCTTCAAAAACCCAACGATTGTACTCGTTTTCGTGGCGTTTTCATGGAAAACGACCTCAAACAACTCGTTTTGAAAACTAAAATATATGGGAAAACTTCTGTTTTCGACTGTTTTCGTGAAAACCCAGTTTTCGGCTTGGTGTGAATAGGGTATTAGGCTAATTTGTTGACGATTTATTTATTTTTATACCCGGTACCACACTGTGGTGAGGGTATATTCACTTTGTCATTCCATTTGAAACGTCCATAAGGAGGCGTTGTAGGCATGACAAACTATATACATATATTATTGATCAGCATCACTTTCTTAGTCGATCTAGCGATGTCCGTCTGTCTGTCCGTCTGTCCGCACGATTACGGCCTTAATTTAAGAGTTATCGACTTGAAATTTGGTATGTAAGCTTTTATCCACCAAACTGAGGCTAAGTTCGAAGATGAGCAAGATCGGATGAAAACTACCTACTACTACCTCCCATACAAAAATATCAGATTTATATAGCTTTTTATGTTAAAAATTAAATTTAAATAGCTACAGTAAAGATAGCAAGTTTAAACTTTGCACATAGATATTGTTTTAATAATATTTAAAAATGTTTGACAAAAAATGAGCTTGGTCGATTAAAAAGTACCCATACCTCCCATACAAATATATAATTTTTTAATACTAAAATATTTTTTTTATTTTACAATAATATAGTACCGGGTATTTGAGCTTCGGCATAGTCGAAAATAATTGTCTTACTGGTTATTTTTTTTGATTTGAATGTAACACTGAATTTCAATCAATTCTAAATTTCTATTTTAAGATTGGAGTTGGGTAAACTTCTATTTTCAACACTTTCATAAGTTCAAAATTTGAATTGATTTTTCGTTGAAAAAATTCATATTAAAATTTCGATAGGAAAGGAGGATGATTGGAGGGTAAACGGAGGATTTAGGGCTAGAAAGGAGGTTTGGAGGTTTTGAAATGTTTTGTTTAAAAAAGGAGGATAGATGGGATGGTTAAATACCAGTTCTCAAATAGTTTAATGTCAATTATATAAACACCCAGTAAAAAACTCTAATACATAGTGTGAACATTGTTAGCCCTCTATGTAGATCCAGGAAAATGTTTTTCTTTCAACACCTCATCTGTTCAGCTAAATTTTAAAGAGAGAACCTAAAAAATAGTTTATAACTCACAAAAATAAAAAAAAATTCAAAATATTCAATAAACATTTCGCGTACCACTGTATTCAAATTATAGGAATTAACTGACTCCATGTTTATAGGAAAGCATTTGGGTTGAGTATGAGCTTAGTAGAGCTTCCACAAAGCATTTGCTGGTTTAAATACGCACTAAACAAAAATGGTTGAAACTTTTGAAGCTTTGAAGAACTTTACAGGGTGCCATCGATTAGTAAGCAAATAGTATTCAAATAATAAAAAAAAACTGAGATATGTTAAGATATTTTATTTATTTAAATGGGTTTAAGAAAAAACTCAGAACTGACATCTGAGTTGTCTGAAACTGATATACCTAATGATGGTCCGAGTGAAGCAAAAAATAAGACCAACGTCAAATTTTGCCAGTGACATATCTAAACGTACTGTTGTAGAGCGCATTCGAATTTCACAAAGGCTTGACGTTTAGAGCCGAAAAGTTGAACTGGAATAAATTGTTCTGATTAATTACATATTATTTGAATTTAAAAATTAAAAACTAGCATAAGATACAAAAAATCGTGAGAATACAGTAAACGAAATTATTAATTCACTTTATCAAAGTGGCAGGTTTGTATTTCGTTTGAATTTCTAATTTCGCTTGCACATAATTAACATTGTATTGTATTAGTCAGGCGAAATATGTATAATATATTTACGATCGAATATAAATTTTTTATATTTCATCTTTTTTTACAGTTCGAATTGAAGCGAATTTGACTTGAATTTAATTTCACGAGCTTATAAAATAAAAATTTGTTTGAATGGGAGTTTCGCTTCTCATGAAAACATTAACCGGACTTAAGGAGGAATATGCCAATTTAAGGCATCGACTGCCGATCGTCTCTTACGGAGATAGCCGAACAGTTCAACGTTCACCTATGTAGGGTGCCGTGCGGGGTGGCACAGAGACATTCCAGGGAATTGTAAGGCCGATGAACTCGCCAAAATGGGAACAACTCTACCCATCCTGCCGGATAAAGGTACCTTGGGTATACCAATACCTACTTTCAAACAATAATAATTGAAGCTGGATGCTATCGAGGGTGCAAATGTTAGGTTGACAAGTGGCCACAGCTGGATTTGAAACGCTCTAAAAATTGGATTTCTTTCAACGGACTGCATATCGGCACTACAGTTATAGGTGTCAATACTGGGGCAGTGCATAATAGAAAAGCACGTCGTAAGGCTATAGGACTTTTCGCAAACGACTTTTGCAGAAGCTGTATTGATGGAAGAGAAGACGAAACTATTCCTCACTTCCTTTATTCCTGCCCAGCTCTCTCCCGTAGAAGGAAGCCTCACTTAGGAGCCTTCCATTATAACGACTTCGGTGATCTAACAAATACAGACATCAAAAGCCTACTTACGCTTCAGAAGAAGCTCAAAATGGTTCAACGAGTAGGGAGAGACAAACTTTCTCCAATTATCCGTTCTTCGTGGTATCACAATGGACTCATGCTGGTCTAGGTCCTCATTCCCCTGGTCCTCTGGTATATTATTTTATTAATTTTCTTTTATTTTCTACTATATTCAGCATAAGGGTTACCCGAGGGGTTACCCGCCTTTTTTAATTTAAAAGGGACTTTGATTTGTTAAATACCTCGACAATTTTTAACTAAAAATGGTCAAGCAAAAAATTGTAGTAAACTTAATTCTCTTCAACTTTGAGCTTAACAGTTTTTAGTGTAAGATCGATATGCCTTGATTGGTGGTTGCATAGACAACGCCGTTGGATGGTTATTGTCGACAGCAGACGAGGGAGGTTGAGGAGTGATTTCTCACTAGGCTATTATGCTTTAAGCGGCAGTAAACGAATTCCAAAAGGTAGAATCGAAATCTGAACTATTTACCTAGTGTTATCCGATCCCTATATGAGTTCCTTTTCTGTTTACAAATTATAGCCTACAAATCACCATGTCTGGAGACTGACTTTAGATAATTGTCTCTGCTGTGGGATGTAACGTTCCTGTTACCTGAATTCGAGCTCCTCACCTTAATATTCTAAAAGGAATATTCTGAGCACCCCAGCACTTTGGGTTGAAAATACCAGCAACTTATAATACAATCTTTTAAAATTTATTTATTTTATTTTAAAGTAATGTAGGTATTTATTGACTAAATTAACAAAAAAATTAAATTTCATTCATAGCCTTAGTAATTAAAAAAAAATAATGACAGAGGTTTTTAAGTGGTGTGACCATATGGTATTTCAAAAAATGGAAAAAAATGTAGCTTGTTAAGCTTGAATCTTCCAAATTTGTTCTTGTTTCTGAAAGGAGGCATATATGGCAACATAAGTATATGTAAAAAGTTTTGATTTTGTAAGTCCTACCCGCATATTTTTAATCCTTTTTTCAACATAATAAGGACAGCTATGTATGTACAGTATGCCATACTTCGCACCGCTTCGCAGCGGCGGTCTGGGCAAATGTGCCTTTGGCAAGTACTGCACGCCATTTTTGTCTTTTTATCACGTGTCCTAGGATATAAAAAGCACTTTTCCTGCTTTGGAATCTTCTTTTGAGGTTCTCTTAATAAAATATCCTGGCAATGCTGTGGATATCTACAGTCCGGAGAGAGGAAATGCAGTAAACATCTTTCAGGAATAAAGTAATAACGAAATAAATAAAAGTCACGACTCTCTTCAAAAATAAAAATATTTTAAAAAATATAACCGTTTTAATTTTGAAGTGGGGTGCGCACGCACCCCATATGCATTCTAGGGTTAAGTGGTTTAAGTTGCATTTGGTGATTAAATGAAACTCGTTCGTATTCAAATGCATTCAATGTCTTTTATTTACATATAAAAATTGAGGTCAATTTACCAAATTTCAAAGCTAAAGCTATAGTGTTTTAAATAACTTGTATGGATCGTGCCATTCCCGATTTCCAATCGCATCCTAATCCAATTTGTATTGACAATGCGCAGCAATGTTAACAGTCCTATAACTTTTGAAATCCAGTTTTTTTTGTATGAGAAGTGCCACGCCCCTTTGTTCAATATTGAGCAAACTTCACAGAAACTCCTTTGGGCCAGTAACAAAGATTCTTCGAAAATTGAGATCAATCGGTTTGGTGGTTTTCGAGTTTTGAGAACATTGGTGGTGTATATTCCCATACAAAATGGAAATTTAAAATCCGGCTTTTCATTTGGGTTTTCCGAATTTTCTAAGCCACTCCTGATTAAAGACCAACAAAGCAAAAGAAGAATCATCCAAATCGATTTAGCCATTCTTGAGTTTTTGCGAGATTAACGCACAAGCTACATAGAAGAACTCTCTACATGAACTGTTATTTTTCTCTGTTTGGCTTTTTTTTACTTAAAATTTATTTCATTTAGAAAATAAATTCTTTTTTTTTTTCAATAAACTGTACAATTTAAACCTGAAAGACATTTTTTTTCGTTAAATTGGGTGCGCATTTTTTGGCTCGGGCGACATTTTTTGGGTACATTTTCAAATTGTCCATCGGTAACGCTGTTCACGAATGCAGTGATTAGGTGTCAAAATTATTTCGACTCAGAAAGAAAGGACCAGTACCGTCTTTAGCCATGAATGTCCCTTGCGTACCTACACAGAAACGAAAACGAATGAAAACAATCAAAATATAGCTACTCCAATTTTTTTTTGTAGACCAAATAGAGCGAACAAATAGCCTCATATGATATCGTCTTAAAAATTCTAGCGAATCGATAATTTTCAAACAAAATTTTGGATAACTTGTCAGTGTTGTTTAAGCGTAAAAGACCATTCACATGACAGCGAACTAACGATTTGATGAAATGCGAGCAATCCACTTTTTATGCATTTTTAAACAGAAAATTGCTCATTTTATTATTTCAAGAAGAGGATAATTAATTATCCCATCAAAATGTATTATAAGAAAACAAATTTAGAAACAGTTAAATTATCGAAATTTCGAATTCCAAACTTTTTGCCGCGAACGAAAACACCCTTGGCGCGAGTGTTGTCAAAGACACTTAATTCGCGTTCCAGAAACGAGTGAATAAAACATTCGTTCGAACTTATAACCTCAAACTAGACATTGCGGGAAGAAACTGATGGCTGAAATTCGCGAACTGTAGCGACCTACAAAAGTTTTCATGTGAACGGACTGTCAAAACTTGCGAATATTCGTTCGTTCGTATAGGTATGTCGTTTTCGATTGGTATAATCCAGAACCATCCGGAATCAACTGACAGTTCTTCTACTGAAAAGAAGAGAAATTTGCTTCTGGATTTTAATTCAGAATCGGGGAGAGTTCCTCCGGAAGCTTCTGGATTACTAATCGAAAACGACAGTAGTTGGTCGCTCTCATCTAAATGGTCCTTAAGTCTATTCATGTCATGATGACATTGCCAGACTATACGGATCATTCAGTATAGCAAAGACAGTATTTTAAGCAAAACGAAAAACAACATTTGGCGGCATTCAAAAATCTATAGTCATTTTCAGTCGACTGTGAATTGACTGGATTAAATTTACCCTAAATCAGGTTCCCAATATTTTTTCATACTGCGACTCCCTGTTGTAATATTTTTGCGACGCCTTTCTAAAAGGCACATATTTGATTAGAAGCTGTTCTTACTGAAGGGTACAACAAGGACGGTTCGATGTTGAAATGGCGTCGTCCAATATATTGCAATTTTGCTTTAATAGCCATTCATCCAAAAATCATCTCTAAAGATGATTTTTCGGCCGGCCAAATTGGGGTCCTCTTCCAAACACTCCGAATCTCAGACAGCAAACAAAGGGCGTTTTCTGTGGTCATTAACTTTGACCTCCTAGATCAGGTCCCGACCCGATGAAAAATTCACAAAATTTAAATTTGCGAAAGGCAGACTTTTTGTGCACGGCGAGGAAATACTGCCTCGGGTTCTCTTGTACTCTTTCACGGACTGCGGCATTTTGATTTGGCATCAGTGACTGAATAATAAACAACCGATTACACAGAAGCCATCAAAACAATATGGCCAACACAGGCTGCCAACATAAACCCGTCCCAATTGAAAAATCCTTAGATTTATTTAATTTTGCAACTTCTCGCTCTTGATAATTTTTAGAGTTATTATTTCAAGCTTTTTATTTTTCTTGTAGTAATTTTTTATTTTTCATTCAATAAAAAATATTGAGAAAATTGGGGCCGTGTGTAGGTTTATTTTATTTTTTTTTAAAGAGATTTTGTGGCAGGCAAATTTACATTCCACGAAGCAGGTCTGGCTGGATAATGCGGGAAGCACAAACGCCCTTTTGCTTCAAATGCAATGGATTCGGATTTCGCTTCGACATCGCTCTTGGCTACATGTGTTGAAGTTTTCCTATGTTTGGAAAATGGGAGACATTTTATATTAAAGTTAGCTCAAAAAAGTTTATGGAACGTCTCATGCAGGCAACTCGTGCTTACCATCTTACGAGCGACGTAACATGTACGCCATAAACGATAAAACTACGTTGCTCGAAAACGTCACTTTTTCTACATAAGTCACACAACTGAAATGTCAACTTAGTGCTCAGTAGTCAGTCATTTTCACGCTATCCCTCCATAAACGTCAACTGAGAAAACTGTTCACGTGGTCAATCGAGGCCAATAAAAACTCAGAACCATCAAATCAGACAGCTGTCAGTCTTACTAAACTAGAGTTTTGAACTATCTATCGCACAATATAAAACAGTTTGTCCTGTCCTGACTGATTGGCATTATTTGGTGATCAATGCCAAGCCCAAAACGAAAAGAGCTGTAGGAAGCTAACATTTTGAAACAAATTTCCTTTTTTGCCAAAGTGTGCACCAAAGAAGCGATTTCGGAAAATTCGAACTCCAAAAACGGGGTAAAAATTTGTATGCACGTTTTCAATCCGATCGACTTCAAGCTCGGTTTTTAAATTCGGTGTACTCTATATAAGAAATAAAGGAAATCAATTTTTGCGATTCTGGAAATTTTTGAGACCCGAGTTTTTAGCGACGGAAAAAGGGCTATTCAGTTTGTATGGGGAAAATGTGTTGTTCATCCTATCGGGCGCGTATAGCAAAGCACACTAGGAACATCTGTTGTAAAGGAAGCGAAGCAACGGATAAATTGAACTTTTGGTATTGATTCAAATATGGCTATTGCTCCGATCTCCATTCTGTGCAACCACTTGAAAGCTGTATCATATATAAATTGACATTCCTCCAAAGAACCCCCATTCCATTGGACAAATTCTTCCCCATTATGGCATAGAAACACGCTCGAAATTAAAATCGTCCTTCTTTCACCACACAACCGGAACATATCAAATGACCATTTCCTCCTCGACAAGGTTTCCTATTCCTATACTAAAACATTTTCCTTTTCTCAATTTTGACACTAAAGATCGACCCCGACATATAGCTATAGATATAGCTACAGTTCCCGCACCCCCATATATGGAATCCTAGAATCCAATTAAATGTAAGTTCTGTGGTTTTTGTCTATTTGCGTGACACTTGTGTGTGCCATGCACTTTGAACGGGACACCATCAGTGTGTCTGTGTGTAGCCCACTTTGATTCAAATTATTACACCCACACACTGTATCCTTGTGGCGCCTCAAGACGACGACGCGTCAATTTTACTGCACATATTACACTATTACTGGGTAAAGATACATATGTACATGTATCTCAACATCAATATAGCTACAGCGATGAACTAATAATTAGTTTTCCTTCAATTACCCACCCTTGGTGCTTAGCCACAGATACATAGCTATATAAAGTAATTTGCCACAGAGCGCACCACCCTGGCTGGCTGCCATACCAGTTAGTATAACAGAAATCGATAATTTTCCATTAACAAGCTCAAGAAATAGTTAATCCCTAATGAGCACCTAATATCCGTTTCTAATGGTACGTTTTAGGGAAAACCTATATCTGCGGTTGAAATCAATTATAAATTGTGACGCTACTGTCTGCGGAGGAGGGAGTATGGTGCGAGCAATTACAATTCTAGCTACAGATGGTACCGACTCTGGGATTGGATTGTATCTTCCTGTTGATCCATCACACGTTGCGTTGCGGCATCTAGATGTTATTTGCTATTTCAATCTTGTGGCGCGCAGGTGGTGATGTCGGGAGTTATGATGTGCGAACCAAAAACTGTCTGCGTCATCACGACAACGATGAGTAGGCAAATATTTTGTGCTCGCTCAGAATGACCCATCAATCATGCTGGTCTAATGGCGCAGAATTTATGCGAGTTACGTAAGCTTTAACCCTCTAGAGAGTGCCCACTTTTCAGAATGTATCGGAGTGTAGGTGTAGGTTTTAATAAAACGTAGAGAATTGTAAAGGGATTTTGGACTTCCCTACACATTCGGCCTGCCTTATGATGGTTTAAATATTTTATTTTGATTTATTTGATGTGGGTGTGCGAGGTACACGTAATTCCATCTGTTGGGTATATATTAAATCGGGTTGGCATGTTGGGAAATGACGGAAGGCATATGGCAGCTAATCGATTGACCATGATGGGTAAATATAATCAAAAGGCTTGGCTCTGGCAAACAATTGTACCTAGATGAAGGATTTTTGGAAGACCGTTTAAAGCAGAAAGCGAGCTGCTGTGTACTTAGCTCTTTACAATTGATGGTTAATTACTGAAAAATCTTGCTGACGTCATGTATTTATCAGTCCACATAAATGGAGAAAAAAAAAAGGTTTAAATGGATTAATCAGTTAACGAGCCAAATATATTATACCGTCAATAAAAAGGGACACCCAACATGGACGAATCGGGCAAAACGTCGCAACGCAATCGACAGCGCTATAGCTTTGCGGTAGTAAAGGTCTTTGAATACGACGCGACGGCTCTGCTAGAAACCCTGATAATAACAACTCAGCAGAGCTCTATCCCCAAACAACTAAGCAGATTCTGTATAAAAGCCTTGATCATCCCATACGGAGCTGAGGCTTGGTCTATCTCTATCTATCTCTATCTGCTGGGTGGCTTCGAAAGAAAGATTCTTAGCACAATTTGCAGTCCCGTTTGCGTTGACGGGCTCTGAAGGAGAAGATTCAACGACAAATTACGAGCTGTACAGTGACTCCGACTGAGTCAAAAAAATTCACATCAGTCGCCTAAGATGGCCGGATACCCACTATAGCGCTTCGGCCAGTACAGAGTCTAACCCTGCCCTTCAGTAGGCGAACAACAAATAGAAGGAACCTCAAGCCACTTATAGTGCGGAACTGAATGTAGTTAGCAAAGAACCGGACTATATTATAATGGGAGATTCTTGATAGTTGAATCATCGGTTCACCCCGAACTGAAGAGCCGACTAAAAAGAAGAAGAAGACGCTTCAAAGCATTAGGCTACGTCCATAGTGAAACCAGCTTCTCGCTTTCTCACCCTAGAAAGCTGGTTACCGGCGTCAACAAGAATTAAAAATGCATTCCGGTAAAAGCTGGTAAGCGAGAAGCTGGTTCACTATGGACGTAGCCTTAGTTTCGATTTAGAGCTCCCATCATTTTCTGCCTTGGCCTTGGTTTTGTATCGAAATCAATCCCTTCGACAAATTCCTGTACCTGATTATCAAGGTTAAGTTAGGTTAGGTTGAATGTGCCGTTTGTATTATATGCAATTTTCAACCAGAAGCCAGTGAAGTCCATTGTGATAGGGCATGCAACTAAGGCCCAATGCACACGGAGCAACTGGGAAAAAACTAAACCGGTTAGCAACTCGGGTTACAGATCAGTTATGGACTGAGCGGTGACTTGAGTCCACACACGAGAAAACTCATCACCAATCATAATCTCTAGTTCGTTCAGTGTCGTCATATGTTTTTCAACCTCCCCCACCAGTAACAGGTTGGTTTTTTGTCCGCTCATCTACGACAAACTACAAACTTAAATCAATAGGCAACCCGACATGCAAATCAACAGACGACTAGTTACAAATTGGTTTTTGTGAATCGCAAATGAGTTTTCAATCAGTAGCGTCATGTGCGGCCCCATTTAATTATTATACATGGTATGACTCAAAGCAATCTAGTTGCCAATTCACATCGCTGATCGGTTTTTTCCAGTTGCTCCGTGTGCATTGGGCCTAAAGAAACAATTCAGATCTGTTGATGAATCTTTTTAAACTGGTAGCAGTATCGTTGCTATCTTACAAGTCATAGAAACGTGTTTTCATGGAATAATAGCGGCGACACCGGAGATATTCCACAAATTCCATTTCCTATTCATCCCTGCAGCTTCTACAAAAGTCACTTTTAAAGATACCCATTCTTTTGGCCATGTTACCAATGATGCAGTATTCGGTTGTTACCCCAACGAGCAATCGGATCTCGTTTCTATCAAAAGATGTTAGGATCTTTGACATTTTAGTGTAAATTGCGGGCCACAAGCTGCGAGTTATGGTACAACCGGAAGTGCAGTTCCATCTTTCTTTAGCCCTTAGTTTAATGTGACATTGGGCCTTACCAATAATCATTTCTGATCTTCAACTTAAATATTTTGACGGTCACAATGGATAATTTTATATGGAAATGTTCGCCATTGTGACTTCGTAAAAGTTAGCCTGGAGACTAAATTAATTATTAGTACCGCGGATTGTCAATGACGCTCTTAGCTGCGTTGAAAGCTGGTAGTAGGTACTTGTCTGTCAGATAGTGGTACGTCCATTTCAGATCCGCATCTTGCCAGTTAATTTGCTGCTTCGTTCCTTTCCATACCAACATGTCCAGGAACCCAGCACAGCAGTACCGGGTAATGTTTTATTGACTTACGGATTTGGAGTTTACCAGATCGGAGTTAATCGCTTTAAGTTCTGCTTGGCTGTCCACACAGAAGGTAATTTCCATTGCTGGTAGTTCCCTCGTTAAGACAGTTTAAACCGCTTTCTTCACGCGTAGATCCCTGCCCGGAAAACGCTGCACTGATTTACCAGTCGGTATGAATGGCTCTGATACCTTTCATGACAGTTTACTCGGTGGGAGCGAATCCTGCTTGTCCGGTATACCAGACTTTACATTTCTTGTCAAAGTCATACCTCGGTTTATTGTTGTCCGCGAATGCCATAAGTCCGCTCTGATCAAAGATGTGAAGTATGCGCGAGTGACCTCATTATCTAAACTTCGATAGTTATTTTTTTTTTTTTTTGTTTTTTTTAAACTTTATTTCAATCTAAATTATAACTTAATGCTAACAATATTGAGTAGTTACTTAAATGGCTTCGTGAATAACAAAAATGTATTATTGGCAATAAGCGATATTTTATTGAAATAGTAGAACACATTCTGTTATTCAAAAGAATAAGTGACGAATGTACCATAAATTAAAAAAAAAAAAAATAAATACAATTTTTTGTGGGGGTTAATCATTTAAAGAATATTATTCTGTGTATTTCAATACGAACATGATATAAATACTCTACTATTATTTGTTTCATAACTATACCTAAAGTTAGAATCAAAGAACTGGACTAATAATATTATCTATTTCAATATGATTTATAGAAAAAAGCCACTTTTTAACTTTGCCTAAACATTTTGATTCAATTCTCTCACATCTTATTTCATCCGACAATTTATTAAATAAACGGGGCGCAATCACTGTATAAAAATGACAAAAGTGTGATTTAAAAATTCTAGGAACATTTACAAAGTGACAGCTGTTGGCTCTCAAATCGTGGTCCTCTTGCACTCTTACAGAGTTATATCCAGCGTTTTTAAAAAAAAAATGTAATACATTAAAAAAGTAGTTTGCCTTATAGGCAAAATGCCGAGATTAGTGAACAAGGCAAAACTAGGTGTTCTACGGGCTACTTTAGAAATAATGCGAATCGAATGCTTCTGTCTGATAATCAGCTGCTCAATTTTATTGGAATGAGTACCACCCCAGCAGCAAATTCCATATTGAATCTTAGACTGCACTAGGCCACTGTAAGCAAGTTTTAAAATTGATTGAGGACAGTAAAGACTAAGGTGGTAGATCTGGCGGACAACTTTGTTAAGATAAAGCTTTAAATTTGAAGTATGTTAAGTCCAACTAAGTTTTTTATCTAGGGTAATACCTAAGTATTTAAAATGGTCAACACATTCAATTTCAAAACAGCCATTGGTACAAGGTACATCAGATCTAAATACTGACGAAAATAATTGGAACCTAGAGCAGCAAGGAGCATGATAAGTTAAGGAGAGGCCTTCAGGAACCACCCCCAGTAAATTAAAGACCATAAACTTTGTTTTACTGCTTATAACCAGCTTGTGTAGCCTAAACCAGTAGCGGAGAATTTCTAGATCGTAATTCATATTAGCAATCGTTTCAAAATAATTTTTATTAGAATAAGAAAGCGCAGTATCATCGGCAAAAGCAGTTAATATACCCTTGAAAGGTTGAGAAAACAAAGAATTGACGAATATCAAAAATAATATAGGACCCAAAACAGAACCCTGAGGAATACCCATCGTTAAATAGCATTTCGAGCTTAGATATGTTTTGATCCTGGTTCTTTGGTTACGATTTTTTAAGTAGGAACAAAACCAATCGTAAACTAATCCCCTAAACCCAGCTTTAAAAAGTTTTGTTAACAATAACTCATGGTCAACCATATCGAAAGCTTTTGTTATATCAATGAACAAAGCAGCCGGAATATTCGATTCATTAATTGATTTATAAAGTTCACTACAGAATTTTAATAAGGCATCTTCTGCGGACTTACCATTTCTAAAACCGAACTGAAGATCACTGAAGAATTCAGATCTATTTAAAAATGTCATTATTCTATTCTTCATACCCCTTTCAAAAACCTTAGAAAAGACTGACAGAAGAGAAATGGGCCTATAGTTATTTAAATCCAAAGAATCTCCTTTTTTATACAATGGGATAACTATAGCTGTCTTTAAGGAATCTGGGAACACACCCTTTCTAACACTTAAATTAAAAATGTAGCATAAGACATCTGCAATTAAAAATGAAATTTTTTTGAGTATATAACTTGGAATCAAATCATGAGAAGTTGAATTTGTGGATTTAAGCGACATAATCAATTTATGAATTTCGAATGCTGAAAAATCAAAAAAACAGAAGCTATTCGGGCTAAAAACATCATGCCGAATGACGTCATCAGTGGTAAGTGGATTATCCGTCTGAAAAGCATTGGGAATTTTTGAGAAATACTCATTAAAGGTATTAGCTACATCGATCAGACTTGAAATAATTTTGTTGTCTTTATTAATTTTAAGTTGAACTTCTGACGCATTTCGATTCAAAATTTCATTAACAAGCCTCCATTCCTTTTTAATGTTCCCAAGGTTGTCAGCCAGCCTACGCGTGTAATAATCATCTTTGCATTTGGGTACCTCGGTTTTCAATTCGCTGCATAAGCGAAGATAATAGTTTCTTAGCCTTATGTTATTGGGGTGCTTGCTGAGTGAGGCACGGATACGGTTTTTCTTTTTTATTTTATCTAAAAGTGGCAGTGACATCCAAGGTTTAAGGCGCTTTAACTTTTTGGAATTAACATTGACAATTCTGCTGCAGTTCGAAATATGAGCCTGTAACTTAGTTAGAAATAAATCAAATGCAATTGTCGGATCACTTTCATCGTAAACTTCATCCCAGAATTCAAATGTTAAAGCTGATTTCAGGGCAGAAAAATCAACAGTTTTAGACTCAGAGAAAGACTCAGAATTTTGCATTTTAGTTAAGTGATCAAACTGAATACAAATTAAAGAATGATCAGTTAACCTCAAGTCATATATTGCTGTCTTAAAATCGACTGTGTTGTTCCTATGCAAACGCAAAAAAATATGATCTATGCAAGTACTGGACGATTCGGTTACACGAGTTGGATCAGATAACAAAGGATATAAAAATTCGAAACTTTCTCTCTGGAGTCCACCTAGGTACCCCTCGAACACCTTTATGGCTTTTGGCACTTTTTGAACTCAGTCTGAGCTCATTATCCTATTTATCTATTCAGTTAAACGAATTCACTGGATTCAAATCGCATCACACCAAATCTGCATATTCGCTGAACTATTTTCACTCCGAAACTGGGCAATTACCGAGTAAATTTTTTCGCCGCAGTTGTCGAGTAATTTTTTTTGCTAAGGTATGTTTTAAAGCAAAACCGCTTTGAAAGGTTTTTATAGCCTTTGGTCATTTTTGGTCATTCTGAAGAAAATAACTGATAGTAGGTAGATTATTAAAAATATTTTAGCACGCGTTCTTAGAGATCTTTGAAAAAAAAAAAACGGTTTTCGGAGACTATACTTACCGAGAATTTATTTTAACAAAGGTTAGGCGTTTTTAGCCAAACTGAAGTAATTTTTGACAAACAAATTCAAACAAAAGAACTCCAAAAAAGATGAATGATAACAAGTTAGAGACCATTTGAAAGCCATCGTCATTTTTGGAAATTTCAGAAACAATCATCTTCGACCTTCGGAAGACCTAAAAGGCGTGTGTGCATTCCCTTCCCACTTTCCTCCAAACAAAGAGCAATATTTTTCATGATGAAGAAACCTAGTCATACCCAATCGGTTCTTATTGCTTCTTTGTTCGTCTATTTGATCAATCAACAATCACGATGAATATTAGGAAACTTCGCACGATTCCCAGTG
Organism: Cheilosia scutellata; assembly: GCA_955612985.1. Taxonomy (NCBI): domain Eukaryota; kingdom Metazoa; phylum Arthropoda; class Insecta; order Diptera; family Syrphidae; genus Cheilosia; species Cheilosia scutellata. Next base: position 87,128,249 of record OY015313.1, read on the forward strand.
ACTCATTCGATCAGCTTCAGCCAGTAGAGAAAAGAGAAAAAAAAAAATTCGAAATGACGCAAGTCCCCATAGAATCCCGGAAATACACCACTGATGCTGAATAGATTCGAAAATAAATCTTCTACTACTATATGCACATAGCTGGAATGGCTCACCTGCTGCCGTGATTCACAGGCCCCCGGCCCAAGGGTGTGAGTTGTTTTCTTCTTAAAATGGCGAAGCACATGAATTTTGGTCCTCCGTGTTCTATACAGCAGAGTAAAACTTTCCCGACGCACGCAAAAGAAAATTCCTTCGACTAAGCATAGTTTTGGAATCATGCCGAAGAGTTATTGCTGCCCTTCTTCCGGTCTTTCGAAAGCGCCTCGGTTAGTGCGCGAAATGTTAAAATTAAAAAAGTTTTTTTTTTTTTATTGTTTTTTAATTTATCTGTTTTTAGTGCTTTTGTTAAACTGACTACTTCTTTATTAGGAATAATAGGAAATAAATTTTCCTTATCCATTAAGTGGGAAAAAAAAGAAAAATTAACTCGCCCCTCATGGCAGGGGGGAGATAACTTTAAATCGTATCCTTTAATGAAGGATTCCACAATTCACATTAGATTTGTGACAATCTTCCCCGCCGCACCCGCACGTAGTCATCAGCAACCTTAGGGAACGATACTATTTAATTTCTTCAATCAAAGCAACCCTCATATTCAAATCCAAGGACGAATTGTCGGTCGGAATTGGCAAAAAGGGTCAGGGTAGTTTTACTTTTCTTATACGACATAGCTAACATAATATACAGGAGAAAATGCCGGTATGGTGTTGTATCGGTAGGAAGGACATCTTCGTATACATGCCGCAAACAGTTGTTCTGTTGAAAGACAAAATTACATTTCGCAGGATAGATAAGGTAGTGCCAACGCCAATTGCATGGAGAGAAGAGAATTTCACTCAGGTGCTTAGTAGCACGTTGACAGTTTCATCCGTAGAAATTGCTTTTAAGGATGTTTACTTTGGCCTCAGTCACTAATTTTGTTCTACCGCATCGGTGTGGGTGGGGTGTATCTTCTGCGCTGTCGAGGGGTGGGAAAATGTCTCATGTGTTCGGAAAAGTTTCAGCTGGGGAATGAAATGTCAGAAATTCTTGTGCGGGGATTAGTTTAATACAATTTGCTCTGTACTGGTGTGCTCTGCAGGGATAAACGTTCATCCTTCGGATTGCAGTTTTAGATAAATTAATTTACTATCTTCGTCACAATCATATAGGGGTGGGTTCAATGCCGGTGGGCAAGGGTTACCTACATATATTGGAAATATAGGTACTTACACCTCACATGGGAACTAAGTCCACTTCACGAAAGTGGTTTTATTTCCCACTAGGTGGGAACTGAGTCCCTCAGTGGACTTAGTTCCCGGAGACTTATTTCCCTGCACCTACAAATAGGGTGGGCACTCTTATTGCAGTATCGCAAGCTTGATATCGACCAGCTTCCATGCATCCAGTGAGCTTGGAAATTGCTTTACTGAAGAGTTTATCATAGACAACTACTGCCAAGTTGGTCTCCACCAACTTACTTACTTGGTTGACGTTTTAGTTCAAGTTGGGTCTGAGGTTTAATGAAAACGTATCTCCAGTCAGAGCGGTATGGAGCATATTTCGGGTATATAATGGAAGTATTTTGACTAGTTTTTGAGGTCCGTGCATCGTAAGTCTATATACTCATAGAAAAATAGCTAAAAAAAATGATCACAAATCTGTCAAACTCAGGTTTGCTTCAATAGGTTCTATATATGTTTGAACCTTGTCTAAATACCTTTTTCCATCAGAAGTGTTCGTCGTTTCTGACCTTAACGAAGCAGTGCTCTCCATCTTTATGCCAATTTTTGAAGGGATGTTAAACTAGGCATGCCTCTGTAAAGCTCGTATCTAAGCTATCATAAGAGGTCTAAAAATAATGAAATACTGTGGAGTAGATATCGCTATACATATCTACAGACTTGGTTGGCTGTCTAGGTCGACCTAAAACCGCGCGTTGGTAAACTATTTCGCCCGTTAACAATAAGGTATATTGAAGAAACCAATATCTCCACAGTTCCTTTGTTAATAGGGTATCCTTTGTGCCTAATAACGCAAATATTTCATTACATTAGTTATGCTATCCTTCGATTCAATTTTGGTTGGAAATGAATTGGTCTATCCTGAACACCATACCAAATCGTTTGCCGCTGAGTTGGATAACTCGGCTGGTATAGGCTAGTCCGCTCCTGAGAGCGATGTTTTTATTTCGCTTTGTATATAGCCTGTTAAGCTTATCGCAGCCTAACTATCTTATAGAATGCAATAGTTTAAAAAGCTGGAGTCCCACAGAAGTCCGTTAGGTGTTTACAAAATTACATCCATCATTATAAGAGCTCTTCTTCTCATATGTCCATGTTGACATACATTGTCACATGTATACTTCAGTTCAGTTGGGATCTTGGTCTAATCCTAAATCTAATCAAAACGAAAGATTCTAAGACGTGGAATGGGAAAAAAACTAAAACGAGGCATTTTTTTACCGCGAAATTTCAAAATAATGGATTTCGAGGATATCCCCAAAAAAGTCACATCTTCCTTGAATTCTGCAGCTTATGCAAAAGTAATTATTTATTTAATTGTTATTTATTAATTTGGTTTACCTTCTGTGCCAAAAGAACAAAGATTGCCATTTCAACTACATATTTTATTTATCCAGTTTTTTTTTTCTGTCGAGTTTGTAAGTGCGTAATCAGCTTTTTACTCAGCCTGCTCAGTCAATTTATTCAGAGTTCATAGAACGCGATCTGATCATTCTCTGAACGAAAAAAATTACCACAAATTCTGAGCTAAAAATGAAACACGAACTTTATTTTGACAGTTCAGGCTCTGCCCTGAACTTAAAAAAGAGAAACGGCTATTATTTACTCCGCAATTGCGTTTCAAATACCTATATTGTAATAAATCATGAGACATTTTTTATACACTTGACGCAAAAACAATTTCTGTTCTTTTTATTTACCTAAAACAAAAATTCTATAACTCTGAAAGAACACCCTTTACGGAAACAAAATTCAAGGACCAACATTCTTTTTAATTTAGCTTTAGAGCACGACTTGATATAATTATATGTATTACCCCCAGTTTCACGCAGTGGGAGTTTAAATTACACTTTTAGTTTAAACTCTAGTTCAACAATTAGGTAATTTGGTTTCACAGGTTCGTTTAAACCTTGAACAGAGTTCATTCTGTATCTGTAGTTTAAGTTAAACTACAGTATTCTGCCGTTTAAATCTCAGATATGTCGATTGTCAAAAACACAAATATTTGACGTTGTTTTGCGTGTTCTTTGAAAGAGAAAACAAGGAACGATTTTGAAAACGTCGTATAAAAGCCTGTACAATATACTGCCAAATTCTATTCGTTAAATTTAGTTAAACTGAGTTCAATTGAACTGAAGTTCAGATTTAAACTCACGTCCAGGTTCAGTTGAACTATAGTTTAAACTCCCAGTGTGAAACTGGGGGTAAATGTTTTAAAACTTTTTTAAAGGAAAATTATATTATAAGCCTGATTTATAGCATTTTCCATCACACTTGCCAAAAGTTCCGACGATAGAACCTCTCATTATTTTTGAAGGTTTCTGTCTGTGACTTTTTGACATTGACTCATGACCTCTAATAAACTCACAAAAAGAAGTGTGGAACGGTTAAATAAAGCGATCTTACCTGGCCAGTGCAATTCGCCAAAACGAGTGATTAGGCGACCCTGAAATACAGCCCTCAGAATTTCAGTTGTGGATCGTGTAGTATGCGCCTTGCTCCATCCTGTTGGAACCACAAGTTCAAAAAAATGTATCCAATTATTGATGATTTTGTAATGCTCGTCCACACCACACTCAGCATTGCCATGAATGCAGATTTGTCTGTATTTTGCAGATTTTCACCCCAGCCGCAGACTTTTAAAATCCCAAAATCTGGGTGGCAGATGTTGTCTGCATATTTTTGGTTTCTTTAGTGATTCGGAACTATGTATTTAGAAGAGAACAGAAAAGTAGAAGTTTTATCGTTCCATGAGTAAAAATCTATATGGTGGCAAAAATGTATAGTAATTCATCAATTGAGAACGTCTGGATCGATTTGGTTCAAATTTTGTTTCAGTTGTTCTTAATCGCCAGGAGAAGGTTCTTCTGAAAGAAAATTTTGAGAAAAGCCACCCGAAAAGTTGGGAAATTGAAAAATCGTGAATTGAGAACAACTGGGTCGATTTGGCTGAACTTTTTTTTCAGTTGTTCGTAATTGCCAGGAGAAGGTTTTTTTGGTATTTTGGGAAACCCCTCCGGAAAAGTCGGGAAATTGAAAAAATCGAAAATTGATTTCTTGTATGGAATTTTGTGTGCAATTTTTTCGGAATGACTTCTCAAATGGAAAAATAAAGAAAATTCTTAGTGGAAAACTCGGAAAATTTCGGAAAAACGCGAAAAAATTATTTATTTGGAAGCTTGGAAAATTTCGGATAATTGTGAAATTCATTGTGATAAAAGACGTTTTGTGTGCATTTTAGGTGGAGAAGCACTAACCTGTCAAAATTACATTTTTTGTTATCGCAATATTAATTATTAGATCCAGATTTTTTACTTTAGAAATCTGAATTATAGATTTTTTTCTGCATAATTGTAGATTCGTCGAAATATTTTCACACAACACTGTCCACACTCCACAGTAGCCGTTTGTTTTGGTCCGCGGCGTTTTCGAATAAATAAGGCCAGATGACATGACGCCTCCAGCGTAGACAACACCCCATGTAGTAAATTTGAGTGTAATGGATCTTCATGGGTTATACGCGGATTTTCGGTGCCCCAGAAGCGATTTTAATTTAATTTTGCTTATTCACCTACACATATGGAAATGGGCCTTGTCGCTGATACTGACTTTCGATGAAAAGTTGTCTCTTGGCGGTCAACAGCTAACAGCTGTTGTGATGTCTGCACTTTGTAAGGCAAAATCTTACAGTCTTTCACCAAAATTCTCTGCAAAGGTCCTTTATAGCCACAACTGCGATATTCCCAGCAGAACGTTTTTCGGGACCGATCAGACCTGGCAACATATTGGGACTTACCAATAATCAATTTTAATCTTCAACTTAAATATTTTGACGGTCACAATGGATAATTTTGTATGGATATTTTCGCCATTGTGTCTTTGTAAAAGTTAGCCTGGACACTAAAAATGATTACATATTAGTACCGCGGATTGTGTTGTCCCATACTCTTCTAAACGAGCGGCTAAATGTCGTAGTAATTGCCCAGTCAATATCGGACGACCGGGAAATATGCGCTGAAATTCTTAACCGTCTTTTGTGTGCTCTGTGCGAAATAAAAACGCATCTGAAGTGTTAATTAAATTTCGCGATCTTTCTGCTTCAAATACGAGAAATTGTATTTTGATTTGTGTAAGTGCATCAATAATATTTAAATAATAACAAAACATCATTTTGCTTGTCCCACCCGTGACAAATATACAGAAAAAGTTTTTTTATTAGTTACTGACATAGAGGTTATGTCTAAAATTTGGTAAATAATATTTTTATTTTACAATGAAAACCTATGTGACTTTTTTTTTCTATTGTGAACGGTATTCAGAGAGTTTTCTATAAGAATAATAGTGTCCCACCCGTCACGAGTGGGACACTTGTCCCGGAGGGCTATTAGGCTTTCAAGTCTGCTAGAGTTATACGTTATTAGCCCGTATTTTGCGTGACCAACAAACCAGAGAGAATAGACCACCAGTTTCGGGCAAAAATGAGAGATCCATAGAGCCAGTTTCAAAAAGTTATTAGGTGGTTAAGTACGTGTGTCATGTTAAAGTAAATGGAGGCGAATTTGGTCACGCATACACTGGCACTTAATAACATTTACAGTTATTTCTGTGGTACAACACGTATTTACAGATAGTAAAAGAGGCGGAGCTACTTATTTCAAAACTGGCTCTATGGATCTCCCATTTTTGCCTGAAGCTGGTGGTCTATTCTCTCTGGTTTGTGGATTTGGCACTTGCTACCCCAAAAGTACAATCATATCACTATTTCAAGAAATTTAACAATATCCCTTACGTTTAAATCTCAACCAATCACGTGTAGGGCCCTTAAATTAAGTGTAGCTCAGATATACTCGGACCTAGACAAAAGTGATTGGAATGACTCAGACTGCGAGCCCTTGGCCTCGTTAATTCATAGTAAATAACATTTAAATTAATGGCATTATAACTTTTTTGTTTTCTTTTAAATTGACCTAAAAAAATATCGTTTCTTGCAAAGAAATTCGTACGGTCCCACCCGTGACAAACGTTGTCCCACCCGTGACATTTACATTTATTTTTTTTTTTTTTTTGTCTTAAGACAATAATTTTTATTTTTATTCGCTTTTTGTTATAGTACCTAAGAACGTTTTATGTAAAAAACAAAAGGTTTTAATAAATATGTGAAATAAATTCGCAGAATTTCTGTAAAAACATTCTCTGCTCGGAAATCATGTCTTTTATTTGTCCCACCCGTGACAGAGAAAAAGATCTTGACTATTTTCAAAATAAATTAAGGTGGCGTATTTTTCTTTACGTTAAAAATGAACTAACAAATAGAACTATTGGTTTAATGAAAGTCTAGGTAGATTTGATACAGCAATGCATAAAATTTGAAAAGGAAACAACAAATTTATTATACAATTTTCCAACCCGTGACGATGGAATACCCCTATAGCGATTCATATCTTATTGACGTGTATTTTGTATCTGTTTACTTGATGAATTTCAAAAAGGAATTGACATTTGCCGCCATTTGCAAAAATTATAGCATTTTCCGATAGGGTGATTATTGATTAACCAGCAGATTTGGTATGGTTGCAATATGTAACTTGACTTATTAATCTTTTTAGCGATTGGTTTTGATTACTAGTTCTGGTATTATAGTGGCCACGACAACTTTCCCCCAAGATGCAGCGTCTTAGAAATACTTGCAACGCGATGAACGACCCGTCAGACAAGCCAAAACAATGAAGCGCAATAAAAACGCGACTGGAAATACGGAAAGCCGCCATAAAAGTTATGTTAAATAAATTTGTAATATCTACTACCCAGGCGCGATAGGACATCGCGAGAGGATGACTATAAAGCGAACAGCGATGAACATAAAAATTGCCAAGCTATACGATAAATTCCATTTCATGACGGATTTCTAAAAATGATACAATCTCCGTATAAAGATACATAGAGAGCTCCCCATCCCCAGTTACCGCACATAATGTCCTCCGCAAAGTTTGTTGTGTGGGCGGAACATTAAGATTGTTCCACATGCACTTCAAAAGAGGCTACATTCTGACAGCAACCCACTTGCACATACACAGCCGCAGAATTACAGCATACTATTATGACCATCACAAAACCACGCGGACTTGATACTTAAATGTCGCCATAAAAATCCCAATTTAATGCCATAAAAGCCCCGTATATAGTATATACTGCGCAGTATAATAGTAGGTACTCGTATAAACATAATGTACTCGTACTTATAATGCTGTAAGTGCCACGACCGTGTCGTCGTTATATAATGTGTGCCACAATGTGCTTTGTTCTATTCAGGTGGTGTGCGGTGGCAGCAATGCCCCAGCACCGCGCAGCAATTTAGCTTTGGAGGATCCTTGAATTTGGCAGAGCATGAGGTGGGCTCCAACTGTATACCTACTCGTATATGGTGTGGTTTTGACATAACAAAGGAAATATACTCAGCACAATTACGCACTATTGTGTTGTGTTGATCCCATTTAATTCTACATGATTAATCGATTCGTAGAATGTTTATGAGTTGTGCTATACGCTTGGACATATGTATATACAGTTTAGTTGAGCGAATAGTTGAAGATACGTAAAAGATACGTATTTGGCGATGACGCATTTCGAAATTGATTTGAAAAATGTACGCAATAGACTCTTGGACAGTTAGATGGCGCTACAAGCTACAAGTCGGAATGGATACATTAGTCCCAACCAGTTAACTCTGTCTTTGGGTAATCCTGTTGCGCCTTCCACGTGGGTAGATATGTCCCCTTTCACTAGGCTGTACCTTACTTAAAAGCGAAGTCTTGATCTACTCTACTATACGATCTCTCTACGACGCACGGATGGGAATCGAAGACAGAGCTTGGTGACCACTAACTCCACTCTTGGACGACTGCTATACATTCTGACCAGATCGACATTACTTTCAGATCGTAGGTTAGCTTAGGTTATAATGAGAGTGGGTACTGCGCGATATGCGCTTTCTTCCGACTCATGGGGCCTTTTGATCTATGGCGATCCATTCTTTTTTTCGTGGTTCTAAAAATGTACAATATAGCATTGTAAGTTTCACTTATAAACATCCTTGACACAAATAGGACTCGACGAATTTTGTACTTAAAACAACCCATAGAGGAGTACCTATACCTACTTGGATGATAAGGGTCATGAGCAACCTTAGTAGCTCTTAAAGCACGGCATCACTACTAAAATGACATTTTAGGACAAAGAAACAGTGATTGGCAAGAGTGGCTATTCCCTTAAATTCTAATTGAATGATGGTATACACTTCTTTCTAATGAGGAGGACATCTTGCGCAGATGGAGCGAGCACTTTTCTGAATTGCTCAATCCAATCCAGGGCATTGAGGATGACAGATCCATCGCCTTGAGCAGGGCGGAAAATAGTCCCACGGTAGAGGAAGTCACTAGAGTGGATGAAATCCGGCCAGAAATGCTTAAGGCCTTAGGTGAAGAGGGAGTTAAATGGCTCTCTCGTGTCATTAAAGTGGCCTGGGAATGCGCCGAAACTCCCAGCGATTGGCAGATTGGTGTGATTGTGCCCCTTTTCAAGAAAGTGGATAAAAGGGATTGCTCCAATTACAGGGGTATATCACTTTTAAGTCTCCCCGGAAAAGTCTTTGCCAAGGTGCTGGAAACGCGTTGCAGAGCTGTGGTCGAGGCACGATTAGGAGATTAGCAGTGCGGTTTTCGTCCTGGCGAAGCACAACCGACCAGTTATTCACTCTCAGAATGGTGCTTGAGAAGGTTTGGGAGACTTGCTACATCTGTTTACGCATGTTTCGTAGATTTGGAGAAAGCATACGACCGAGTCCCTCGAGGTAAACTCTGGAGTGTATTGCAGGAGTATGGAATTGACGGTTCTCTCTTGAGAGCCATTCAATCTCTTTACACAAACTGTAAAAGCTGTGTTCGGATAAACGGCGTTAAATCAATCACACCAATAACATAAAATGTAAAAAAAAGAGCCAAGTTCTATTACATAGAACAGCAAAAATTAGGTGCGTAATAGTTTAAGAAGGTTAAATGTTAAAAAAAAATTCCGTTTATAACTTAATTATATTATACATATTACAATATATTAGAATTTGAAAACTTGACAAGTGAACCTACCATTTTTTTTTAACATTTAACCTTCTTAAACTCAGAACTTGGCCTACATTTAGATCTCATTACTTTTCGTGGCTGACTAGTTACGCACCTAATTTTTGCTGTTCTATATAAGAGAACTTGTCTCTTTTTTTTTTTACATTTTTTATGTTTTTGGTGTGATTGTAGTCAAAGGAAATATAGTATCCCCTTTACAACTCTGGGTACCCGTCATCACAGCCCCTGATAGCTGTCACTTGATAATTGAAATTAGTTCACAGTTTATTTTAAAAATCTGCATCTTTCTTTTGAAACAACGATTTTTTGTTTAGGTACGTAAAGATCATATAATTTCCTCCTAAATACAGAACCTTACAATCCTGGCACAATATCAAAAGGCCATATCAAGAGAGAGAAAAAAACAGTTAAAAAACAGAACGACGTAGACCTTTCTGCATGAGTTAGCGTTACAATTTAATCAGGGTAACCTTTAAGACGTTTTACGTCCACACCACGTCTAAACCGTTGTAGAAAATGGTCTGTGTATACATTTTCTGTTCCATAAGCGACTATAACCAGGCCATCCATCTGCACATCCCAAAACTGCCTGTGCCCACATCAATACTGAGTGAACTTTTCAAAATTAAAATTCAACACAACCTAAGTAAATATGTTGGCAAACTGAAATTACGCAATCCTCAGTCAACCAGTGGCTAAGTATATAGACGTTTCGTTGTTGGACAACTTCTGACATCAGCCGTAGGTATATGTACTTACGTAAGCCCCCAAAGTGTTATACAATGTAAAGAAGCCATTCCTTCATTTTAATTAAAGTTTACTTTGCTCTAAAACAATGAATTCGATTCATTACATCCATCGACCTTGTTAACAACATTTTACCATCCAGTTGAGAACGTAAAGTAGATTTAATGTAATTTCGTCTATACTCAGGCAATTAGCACTTATAGGCTTTCCGCAGATACACACTCTCCTCTCGCACACAGTCACAAGACCTTATCAACAAAAAAAAAGGTTTCCTGTGGTCATACTCTTAGATATCCAAAAGTTTGTAAATTTCATTTATTATAACCAAAAAGAGGAAACACAAAAAACAAGATTAAATTGCACACCAGGAAGTTATACATACATGTGTCTCTGTGTGTGTGTAGCTGGTGTATGAGAAATTCAATTTAATGGAAGACATTACGGAGTAGGTATAAAATGTAATTAGCAATTTTAATTAAAAATCCGCGTGGAATTAATTTAGGGCTGTGCGGATCGGTTTAAGGTCTTGTTTATGTGTGAATGTGTATATATCTATTATATACAGACTGGGGAGGTGACGAGGCGGACATAAAAATCCAAAGTACATAAAACTGTCACCGGAAGGAGGGTGCATGGAACCACTTTGGGGGTTCGTGAGCCGGGCGGGACCCAGGATAGCGGAAAAGTATAAGTGAATTAATAAAGTTAGTATATTCGCACGTGTAGGGTTTTTATCTTTTTCAGCTTCGCCTCCATTGTTTCGAACAAAAGGAAAATTTACGTCGGGTTATTGTTTAATGTTTCCATCGACCGACGGCGACAGCATGAGTGGGATGAAAGGCGCTGAAGGCTGAATACAGAGGAAGAGAGAGCCAGCCTGATCATAATGAACGGAAATGAAGTAAATCAGTGTAGCAAATGTGGTAATAAACTTCAGTGTTCACATTTTTCATACAAACAGATGCATCCAGATTGGATATGGATACGTCTCGCGCCGTCGAGAGAAAGTTATTAATGTTTGCAAACATCATGCGGGGCGAAATGTGAGGCGCAAGCGTCGAGGTGTATAGGTAGGTAATTTCAGTGTATCTATAGATTTAAGGCATATTCAAATGAAAGTATTCACAGGCACTGAAGTTTTATGTATAGATACATTGGGGGTATACCTACCAATTTTAAACTGATGACAATAAAAACAGTCAGTAGCACAATGGTTTCAACGAAAAATTATGCTCAGATGAGTTTCATTAATACCTATACACCTCCCAATTTTCTCTTTCAAGGCGTTGGTGGTTGTGGGCTTGTTTGCCTTTGATTTCAAACACCCTCAAAGAAAAAATTCCAATGGCGTTAAATCGCAAGATTTGGATGGCCAATTCTGATCGCAAAAACGGTCGATTACACGGTTAGGAAATGACTTATGCATTAATTGAATTGTTTCTCTGGCTGTAAAAATAAAATAAATAAAATGAATTTATTTATTTATTCCTTAATTTTACATTGTTTCACAAATTCTATTTAGCAATGGCAAAAGCCGTCAGCCTGATTGACAGTTAAATACAAATCTATAAAAATTACTAAAAATAAAAATAAAAGTTGAATAGGTATACCAATTATAGTAAATCTATAATTTGATTTCTATATTCTAAAGCAGCTGATACATATAGAAAAAGAGCACTTTCCAGTTTTTACCATTAAGGATTTCAATTACTTCATCCCACGATAGCACAGACTGCTTCCAGTATAGTCTTCTCAGTTCCTGTAGGATAGGACACCTTCCCAGAAAATGGTATACTTACGTCTTCTCTCTCCTTCAGGTTGTATAGTGAGCAAAGAATCGGCAGAGCATTCCTGCGAGGTCTGAAGTTTAATGGTAGTAGCTCTCCCCTTGCCTTAAAAGCTACACTAATTTGCTGAAGAGTATTCCGTTCATTGAAGTAGTTTCTTTCCTCCAGAATTCTATATATGCACCGGCTCTCTGATTGAGTAGCATTTTGGATGAAACTTGCATGCTTCCTTTCATCTAGGATCCTTATTATGTCTGCCATCGCTGCACTCCAACTACTTCTGTCTTCCCATCTGAGCGACATATCTACTGTCGTTTTCGGTTGGTCGTCCAGAACCGTCCGGAAGAACTCTCCGCGATTCTGAATTCAAATCCAGAAGCCAATTTCTCTTCTTTCCAGTAGAAGAACTGTCATTTGAGTGCCAATCGAACGCTTTCAGAAGCGTTCGGATTACTTCCGGACGGTTCTGGATTACCAATCGAAAACGACATACGTTACACTGACGGCTGAGCTGCTCCCATTTATCAAAAAGTAAAACTTTTCTGCGTAGTAATAGAAAACGAAGCACAATCTTAGGCAGACGGTGGTCTTGCATGTCTACCACTTTAAGGATGTACTTGAAGTGTAAACGTAAGGTGTATAGACTTAGAATGGGTAGTCCTGTTTTCACATACAGCATATAGTTGGGAGTATTTGCCGGAAGTTTGAAAAGGTGTTTTATAAAATACCGTTGCAATGCCTCTACTTCCTTATACTCTTCATAGCCCCAAACTTGGCTAGCGTAGCACATAATCGCTCTTGCTGTGGCTTCAAAGAGTTTATACTTCACCTTCGTTGGGACTTCGTTTCTGCTAAATACCGTTTTCCAAGTGCTACCTATGGCCCTTTTTGACTCTTTTAGCTTTTCCTTTAGGTGCATCGTGTAGGATAATGTTGGTGTAAGTGTAACTCCTAAATAGCGATACTCTTTGACTACTTCGAGCTGTTCCTGTGCAAATGACAATTTCTCCTCTCTGGTGTATCGTCCTGTATTGTTCCGAAACACCAAAATCTTTGATTTAGCGGTATTTACACAGAGGTTCCAAAGATTACAATACTCCTCCAGTTTGTTGATCATGAGTTGCAACATGTTTGGCGTTTCTGCAAGAATGACGATGTCGTCGGCATAGAAGAAGACTTTTATAATGCAGCCTTCGAGTACGATTCCACCGGGTAGGTAGGCTACGAGATCATCCAGGTATAGGCTAAACAATAGCGGACTTAGCATGCAGCCTTGTTTGACTCCAGTATTCGTGGTAAACCATGTGGATAGAGTGACACCATCCCATAACGCAGTCTGGTTGTCGCTGTAGAGACTAACCTTCATCATTTTCGATGAAATACCCAGCATGATCAGTTTATAAAACAGCGCTTTTCTCTGTACTGTATCGAACGCAGCACGAAAATCGACATAGATCGCATTTAGTTTCTTCTTCTTGCACAAATACCATTTTGCTCTGTTAGACAATATGAAAATGTTATCAAACGTTGAGTAGTTTGCTCTAAAACCAGCCTGAAACTCACACAAAAGACCGTTTGCTTCTACCCACGTGGACAGTCGTTGCAGCAAAACGCTTGTAAACAATTTTAATAGCGTATTAAGAAAGGAAATATCTCTATAATTCCCTGGGTCGCTTGCACCTCCTTTTTTTAAATAAAGGGAATATTATATTCTTTTTGAAACTTTCCGGAACAGTACCTTCATTAAAAATCGTATTAAATCCCTTAGTTATCAGTTGTATAAAACTTATTGACGCATTTTTAAAAAACTTAAATGTAATCCTGTGCTTGAACTTCAGCAGACGTAATTTCTAGATCCAGCGCTTCTACACCTATCCATGGCATCGCGAATTGATGCATCGTTATGGGGCTATTTGTATTGAGCAGACTCTGGCTGTATGACATGTGGCACCGTCTTGTTGAAACCACATGTTAGTCACATCCATATCTTATAATTTAGGCACTAAAAACGGGGTTATCATGTTATGCAACGAACACCATTAATTTGTACTGCCTGACCAAAATTTTCGAAGAAGAGATGGTCCGATAACGCCTCCAGGCCAAAATCCGCACCAAACAGTCACGCTTTGTGGATGCACTTGTTTCTCAACAACTTCACGTGGGTTTTCTGAATCCCAAATGTGACAATTTTGACGATTAACGAAGCCATCAAGATGAAAATGAGCATCATCACTGAAGATTATTTTGTTCGAAAATTGCGGTCTGTAACTGACAAACCTTCATCATTCATTCATTCATTCAGTGTCAATGTCCCGCTTATCCATTAAGTGGGTCGCGGGTGTAGGTTGCTCAAGCGGACCCTTCATAGCTCTCGATCCTCCGCCATCGACTCCAAATCATCAAGGGCAATCCCCATACGGGTAGAGGAGAGATTATGGACTTGATCTAACCATCTCATCCTAGGTCTACCTGCCTGATGGTACGGATTCCATAGCACGTCGTGGAATCCTGGTCGGGGACATGCGTTTAACATGACCAAACCACCGAAGCATGGACCGCTCTGTCCGGGGAAGTAGCTGCTCGACATTGAGTTGCTCACGTATTCTGGTATTTCTAATGCGATCTCTACGAGTCACAGCAGCAAAACAACGGAGAAATCTCATTTCGGCAGCTTGTATTCGCGATCTTATTCTTTCGGTCATTACCCAAACCTCATGACTATAGGTGAGAGTTGGAACAAACACCGAATTAAATACTGACAACTTAGCTTTGACACCAAGTTCAGTCCTCCTAATAACAGAATGACCAAGCTGTCTCAAAATTGACCCAGCCTGTCCAATCCTACAGGAAAACTCGGCATTGCTCCTTGCATCACTCGTGAATAAGACCCCGAGATACTTAAACTTCTCCACCTGTTTCAATGGGACTCCACTAACATGCAGAGTCCATTGAACAGGCGTTCTGGAGACGACCATCACTTCAGATTTGTTCACGTTAACCTTCATCTCAGCTTCAACACAAAGCTCAGATCTCCCAATTCGAAACATTCTTCGCCAAGACTGCGCTGTAACATCCAGTCCACATAAGTAATGAAAAGGAGAGGAGACAAGACGCACCCCTGGCGAAGTCCAACGCCCACGGTGAAAGGTATTGACTTAACGCCGTTTATCCGAACACAGCTTTTACAGTTTATGTAAAGAGATTGAATGGCTCTCAAGAGAGAACCGTCAATTCCATACTCCTGCAATACACTCCAGAGTTTACCTCGAGGGACTCGGTCGTATGCTTTCTCCAAATCTACGAAACATGCGTAAACAGATGTAGCAAGTCTCCCAAGCCTTCTCAAGCACCATTCTGAGAGTGAATAACTGGTCGGTTGTGCTTCTGCCGGGACGAAAACCGCACTGCTAATCTCCTAATCGTGCCTCGACCACAGCTCTGCAACGCGTTTCCAGCACCTTGGCAAAGACTTTTCCGGGGAGACTTAAAAGTGATATACCCCTATAATTGGAGCAATCCCTTTTATCCACTTTCTTGAAAAGGGGCACAATCACCCCAATCTGCCAATCGCTGGGAGTTTCGCCGCATTCCCAGGCCACTTTAATGACACGAGAGAGCCATTTAACTCCCTCTTCACTTAAGGCCTTAAGCATTTCTGGCCGGATTTGATCGCTAAAGTGACTTCCTCTACCGTGGGACTATTTTCCGCCCTGCTCAAGGCGATGGATCTGTCATCCTCAGTGCCCTGGATTGGATTGAGCAATTCAGAAAAGTGCTCGCTCCATCTGCGCAAGATGTCCTCCTCATTAGAAAGAAGTGCACCATCTTTGGATTTGACTCCTTCAATGATGTTCCACTTCCTTCCTCTAAGACGGCGGATGATCTGCCAGAACACCTTGTTTGCAGACCTGTTATCACGGTCCAATTGCAGTACATATATAGGAGTATTTCTGGCTATCGAATACCTAGGTTATTGAATGACCTACCATTAGTACGGACTACCTGTATCCTTAGAATTCTTCCACAACCAGATCCCATTTTATTCAAGCTTCTAAAGTTTGTTTATCGACAAGTCTTCTGCATGACACATATGAAAATGTAAATCCACTCATCATCACCTCATTCCAATTAAGACTTAATTGAAGGCTACCCTAAAAAAAAAAGAAAACTATTTGCCAACTCGCACTCTTCTCATCATATTATATAGCTCCCATTCATATTAAAGCAAGCCCCACAAACACCAAGGCTCTTACATACTTTCAAAAGCATTTAACCATCAGAGTCAGAGTGACCTTTTTAAAAGAAGTAATGTCTCACTTGTGCCTTAAGTGGCCCTTACAAGTCGCCCATAAATATGTATATATCTAAATGTAATGGACTAGGAATGCCCCCCGAGGACAGTCCATGGATTAATCTCCCTCTCTCTTGGGCCTCCTCCTCGCCTCTTCGCCGTCCACACCATCACATCATATCGCCTAATTGACGGACTTTGCAATTAAAATTATTCCATTTCGGGGCGAATTAATTCAAAGCTGTGTTCGTTGCTCTGTACCCGCTGCATAAATCGGAATTGTAAATTGCAGCTAAATTGAATAATTGAGAATGGACGCGTCTGAGGTTGTACGAGTGTATATACACTATGGACGTGGAGTATAGGTTTACCTTATCTGGTGTCCCTTTAGTGCGCATAAATATTTATGGGAAAAAAAAAAGAATCACCAACTAAAAAGGCAAAAAAGACTGAGAGACCGTCGAAAAAGATTGCCTTTCAAAGTCAATCAATGCAGTGACCTTTGGGACGAGAGAAGTAGTTTTAGTTTAAACAAAAAGTACATGAAGAGCAAAGACCATGGGTGATAGATATACGGTCTGATGGCAGACTTAATTGAGATATGTAAAATAAACAGAAATCTTGTTTGATATTGAAATATGCTTGAGATTGAAATTTAGGCAAAGGATATAAAATGAATCGATTTGATTCAAACGGCATATCCATTAACAAGTTTCAGTTGATGATGTATGTATGTACAGGCCTCGGCCCTCATTGAAGCTAAGCTCTGGGCCTCCGGGTATCGTAGAATAGCTCCAATGCAAATGGACAAACTAAATCCGTAAATAAGCTGATTGAATAATTACAGAGACGTAAATATTCAAGGTTCTTACATATACCCGTATTTATCAGGAACATAGGATGTGGAGGTCCCATTTTTTGTGAATATTTAAATTACTTCGAGTTCTCAATCTCTTCCATAGCTTCGATTTTTGATGTTCAATGTCTGAAAATACAAAAAATCTTTAAAAATCGTTAATGTTTGGATGGAGTCCACATGACACCGAGAAGTTGTGGCCGTGTGCTCTATAGCACAAGGGTTGTTGACCATCGAGAGCCCGGTGGCTGCACGATCTGTTTGCTCTTCTGGTTGTCCAACAGCAAGGCCAGAGGTTGATGCGATTACAGAGGCATCAGTCCGTAAGTTTTTATTTATTTGGTTCGAAATATTGATCCCACGACTATCCGGGAAGGAAACATCACCCATGCCGGAGCCCGGTACGGCACAGGAAGGCTGGTTTAAAACCGAATATCGCCTTGTATTCGGAGTCCGCATACCTATTAGCGACTAAGCACTCTCTTAGCCACGCCTCCCTCAGCATATATGCTGTTTCACCTTGGATTCGAGATTTGATAAGGCGGTTTACTCCCCATAGGCAGTTCTTAGTTAGTTGCTCCTCAGCAGCCTGTCTGCCTGCCATGGGTGACCCTTTAGACGACTACCGCCTCCGACAGCATAGCCCATTGAGTCATTGCAACATTAAGCCTTCGCACCGGCGCTTATACGATTGCGCACACGTCAAGGTCCCTGCCCCTAGCGAAGGATTAACAAGTTTCAGTTGATGATGGTTATTTATTTAAAGGTATTCTAAGCAAGGGAAAGCAGCTGAATTAGCAAATAAAGGTTCGACAGCTACTTCAGGAAAAGCTGATCCTTCATTAAGTATGCTGTCTATTGCGCTCAAGCTTAAAACAAGGAAAAAGAGAAGCAAACCTAGATATACCTACATGGAATCCACACGAAAGCTATATGGCTTCCGAAACTAAGACGAGTGAGACTTATGCGGACAGAAGATCCATTTTCAAGTCCACAGTATATTGATTATAGAATGATTACTTAGCTGTCGCTTCAGTCCGGAGTGGACTTGACATCAGTTAGCTCGGTCTTTAGCTATACATAATTGCCTCCAGTTATGCACTCCAAGTAGATGGAGGTCCCTTTCTACTTGTGCGCACCACCTAAGTTAGGTTAGGTTGGGTTAGGTTAGTGGGTTGGTAAGACTAGGGAAACCTGCTCGTTCTACACTTAGAGCAATGTAGATCCGTTGTTATGCCCTACGGGTTTATAACTCCCACACACTGGAAACCTAAAGAAGGTGATTAATGGACCTGTAGAAAAGTTCTTCTCCATCTTTCATTTGCCGCCATCAGTATTTTATTCCCAATCTGAGATCACAAGGGGGAATCATTACTGTATGGTATCGACCTAGTTTAGTTCAAGGGAGTGCCCCTTTCTTGCCAGCTCATCAGCTTTTTCATTCCCAGACAAACCTCTGTGCCCGGGAGCCCAACACAACTCTTCGCGACAGCGACTTACAAGTTTCGATTTTAACTCAATGGAAAAGAAAGCTTTTGGTGCCGCTTGACTATCAATGGAAGTCGTAGGTAATATACTATGCATGAGGTATTGCCATCGTTAGCAGCTGTTGTCACTGGATAGTTGATGGTTGATCCGATGGATATAGGCTGATCTTCGTATGATTCGTCCCTGCTGGGGAAACCCGTGGTAAATGCGGTCTTGTGAAATCTAGCCGGGGAGCAGTGTAGTCCATATGAATACATTAATGCCACTGTATTTGTTCGGAATTTGTGCATCACCTGGCAGGCTATATTTCCAGCTTTGGGTATGGCCTAGCCGAAGGGCGCTGTTTGCTGCATAGATTTCTGTACGAAAAAGTCTAGGGTTTAATATTAAATACTGCCACTAGCCCCGCAGTGGAGCAGCCTCACAATGCCCCTGTTGTGCCAATAGACGCCATTCTTTGAATTTTTCAGAAATCGAGTGAAATCGAAATTGCAAATCAAGTGAATTCATTTTCAGTGTTCTGCTGTATTTCCAGCTTTGGGTATGGCTTAGCCGAAGGGCGCTGTTTGCTGCATAGATTTCTGTACGAAAAAGTCTAGGGTTTAAGAATAAATACTGCCACTAGCACCGCAGTGGAGCAGCCTCACAATGCCCCTGTGGTGCCAATAGACGCCATTCTTTGAATTTTTCAGAAATCGAGTGAAATCGAAATTGCAAATCAAGTGAATTCATTTTCAGTGTTCTGCATTTCGAGCGATTGGGAAACTCCGAAATTTTTTCGAAATCACAATTTCACTATGTCTCAATTCCGAAATTTTTGAAATCGAATACAGTGAAATGTAGAACACAAAAATTCATTTACGATTTAATTTCGAGTGAAAGTGAAATGTGGAACCTAGCAGTTTATCATTCTTTGGACAGCGCCAACTACGTTAATATCGGTCTTACAGCAGCTGGTGTAAAGCCACACGACTATATCGGAATTAGGACACCATGTTCTTTCTATTACAGACATAGAATGCTAGCATTGCCTTTTTGGTTCTTTCTTTATTGAAATTCCAGGTATTGGCATTATCAGAAATTGTTAGCGGAATCCCTTCAATTGTTGGCAGGCTAAGATCCGGAATTGTCCTTTTGTTGGTAAATAGAACTAATTCCGTTTTATATGGTCCACACTCCTCATTTTTTTGTCCATCAGTTGCTGACCATGGACAGACCTCTGCTTAATTGTTCACTGGATAGTGAATACGACTTTTCCTATCGCAGGCAGTGCTAAGTTGTCGGCATATACGCGACTGCTTTAACTCCACTAAATTCTAGTTTAATCAGGGTATCGTTTACGACAAGAAACCACAGTAGGGGTCAAAAGACCCCACCTTGAGGAGAGCTTCTTCATGCAGATACCCTCTTTTGTACACCTCCTAATTCTAAGATGATTATAGTCTATTTTTAAACCTACACATTATCCATTTGATGATAGTGGTATTGACTTTAAGGTTTATAAGTAATCTTTGAAATGCGTCTGTTGCGACATTTTTGAATGCTTCTTCAAGCTAAAGAAAAGCTGCCAGGGTGTATGTATTTCTTAAATTTGAGTGTTTCTCCACCGTGCTGACGGTCCATAGTGCTGTTTCAATTCTTTTGTCTTTTGTATAAGTGTTTTGAGTCGGAAATATAACTTCCGGGCTTAGTTTATTCCGAATATGGATATCTATTTATGAGCCTTTCCAATTTTTGGAGAACAACTTATGGGTTAAACTTATGAGTCCAAAGTCTTTGGTAGTATATCTGGAACAGATTTGGGTATAAAGACCACTTTAACTTTTCGCCATGATTTTGGAACGTATCCTAGCTTTAATTTGCTTAGAAATACGTTTTCTTAGATGTTAGATGTTAGGCTATATATGAGCTCTATATGAAGATATTCGAATATTCAGGGCAGATAGTCCGTATATATATATTTCGTAGGCCGTAATGGAGACTAGTGCCGATTGAAGAACAGGCGAAATAAGGACAAGACTATAAATACGGCGTTAGGCAGTAAAGCCCAAATCGATTTCGAATTAACGCCGAAAAAAATGCATAATGCCCACAAATAAACAAGAAGATGGAAAAATAGCCATCAAAGAATTTGCAGTATTTTAACTATGGAGGCATGCTTCCCTCTACCGACTGCGAATTACCTTAACAAGTAGTTTATGCTTCTGTAGTACCTATTTACCTATTTATTTAGGTAGGTAGCTTTCCAGCGAACGCACCTACTAATACCGTCACAGCGCTAGGTCGAACGATCCTATTTCTTTGTAGTTGGCGCTCGACGTTTGTCACGCCCAGAGAACGGATTATTTCATTATTGCAATGAATATGAATACGAGTATAAAGTTTGGCAGCAAAGTTTGCTGCTTCGTCAATCACCGGTAGCATTCACGATTGCTCTTAGCGCTTTTTTTTAACGTGTGGCTTCCACAGTTTTTCGTCGAGGGTCATTCCTAAATATCTTGCCTTGTTTGCGTACGGTATTCGTACCGAGTTAATGTAAATAGGTATATGTTGTTTACTTTTTTGTATGTAATATTGACATGCGTTGACTTGGTCTCGTTAAGAACGATTCGCCAGGTCTTTGTCTAATTGCATACTTTGTTTAGAGATCGTTTGTTTGTTTTCGCGTTGATGATTCGACTGACTCATCCATTGCGAGGATAGCTGTATCATCTGCGAACGTTGCTACGACGATTATCCCTTCGTCCTGTGGCATATCTCTTATATAGAGCAGGAATAAAATAGGACCGAGAACACTTCCTTGCGGAACACCGTCGAAGATATCTTTGAATTCTGAGAATTCTCTCATGTTTAACACGAGAGAGTCCGTTTTCAAGGTAGGATTTAAGTATTCTGTACAATTTGTCAGGTAGGATTACCCTTAGCTTATAGCTTAGGCCTTCGTTCCATACCTTGCCAAAGGCTTGCGATACGTCGAGAAAACCGCTAGAACAAATCTTTTTCCCTACCAGAGCTTTTTTCAATTTCATTTGTTATTCGATAGGTACACCTGATCGATTGTGGAATGTTTGACCCGAAAACCGAATTAATGATCCGGGATCAAGTTTTTCGAAGACTTTAGATATTATCGGCAGAAGCGAAATGGATTCTTATCGTTTGCACATTTCCCCGGTTTCGAAATCCAAAATTTCAGCGACTTTCCATTGCTTTGGAATATATAAAAGTCTCAATGAGGCATTTAAAATCTATATCAAATTAGCTAATGCCTTTTTTGGTAGCTCTTTCAAAATTACGCCAGTGATTAGATCATATCCTAGAGCTTTGTTATTTTTCAGATTTCTTATTGTCATTCTAAGCTCGGATAGGGATACAGCTTTTATTTTATAGTTGTCGAACTTAGGAACAATTTTTAGGACGTTTCTTCCAAATTGATTTGGACGTTATTTGCTTGGGAGTATTAAATTGCAGTATTTTCCCGTTGCTTGGAAAAAGGCTAAAGTGGTTCCAATACTTAAAGCTGGAAAGCCACCAGAAAGCCCAGATAGCTATAGACCGATAAGCTTATTAAGTAATTTAAGTAAAATATATGAAAGGGTTATTAAGGAACAAATTTTAAAATTTATCAACGAACATGGAATTTACCTTAATGAACAATTTGGTTTCAGGCGTTTTCATAATACTTCCCATCAGGTACTACGAATCTGCAACTTTGTAAAAGCAAATCGTTCTCAAGGTAAATCCACTGGCATGATATTACTAGATATCGAAAAAGCCTTTGACTCTGTTTGGCATGAGGGCCTTATTTACATAATAATGATAAATTTTAACTTTCCTCCGTCCCTTTGTAAAATAGTTCAGTCTTTCTTGTTAATGTTAATAGTAGCGTTTCTAGTTTAGTTGACTTCGATGCAGGGGTACCACAAGGTTCAGTCCTCGGACCGGTCCTTTATAATATCTATACGTCCGATCTTCCCAATATACCTTCATGTGAAGTTACTATGACACTGCTGATGACACTGCCATATATTCATCCCATCAATTCGCTCTCAATATCGAGAGGAATTTAAAAGATGGGATGAATTTAGTAGACAATTTTTGCAGGAGATGGAAAATTAAGCTAAATGAAGAAAAAACTCAAGCTATCTTTTTCACAAGAAAAAGAAAACCTTGTTTTCTTCCCACCAGCCAGTTCTAGATAAATGGGAGCTACATAAATTGGGAGCCTTCTGTTAGATATTTGGGTGTTCATTTAGACACTAAACTTACATTTAGAGACCATATAAATAAAACAATTAAAAAAACTGGAATCGCAACTAAGATGTTGTACCCCCTTATCAACCGAACTTCCTTACTTTCAATTGAAAATAAAATTATCATTTACAAAATGATCTTTCAGGCAATCCTGTTGTACGGTTGCCAAGTATGGGGTGACTCTGCTGCATGTCATATTAAAAAGTTGCAAGTTACGCAAAATAAAATACTAAAAATGATGCTCAATTTACCATGGAGGCATTCAACTCTAGAGCTCCATAAAAAGGCGAATGTTGAATTGATTTCTTATAGGTTTCGGAAGCTAAAAGGCACATTCCTAACGAGATGTAGTTTTGCCGACAATCCACTCGTTAACCAATTAAATACTTAATATTTATTTGTACTTGGTCCTATATACAGGGTATCCCAGTTAAGAAGTATAATCCTTTAAGGGGTGATTCCTGGAGCTCTGCCGAACAAAAAATTGTATGGCAGGGGGGGGGGGGTCTATTTTCATCGTATAAATTTATAAATCTTCATTTTTTTTATGAAATTTGTATCCTTGAGCAATTTCCTAAAAATTATGTTAAGCAACTTTTTTACGTACGATCAACAGAAGTTATAGTAAAAGCCACTTTTTGTCAGACAAAAATGGTAAAAAAGACTAGATCTGAGCAACAACCATGGATTTTTTGTTCTGGGGTACTTGCTATCAAAGAAAAAGAGAAATATCGAGTCTTTTTTACCATTTTAGCATAATTCATAAATAAAACCATATTCCAATAGAAAGATAATTACCATTATCAAATTATTGTATTGTAAAATGTGCGGTTACCCAACTACCAGTGTAAATTGTATGTACGAAATAAAATATCTATCTTGATTCCTGACGTCCATACTTATACATGCCATTAGAAAACAAACAAACATCGTGTCCACCGTCTAGATCTAGAACATAACGTCACTATTGCATCAACTTCCACGTATAGTTCAAGGACTGCATCTATCTTGAGGGATATATAACAACTCTCCGCAAATGCCACCCTGTCAAAGAATAAGCATCAGTCGAATTTAGACCGTACGTTGATGACAACTATAAAAAAAAAAATCCCACACTTCTGCTTCTGTCTTCCTTATCCCTCAGCGGACGGTTAGAGACAGTTCATTTTATTTCTTTTCTTAAAAGTCCAGCAATCGCCAAAATATGATCCAACATCCAAAGCATGCAACCATACATAAAAATATGTAATGAATGTCAAAACTGCACATATAGATACGATAAGTATCTTTTTTATTTTCAGCGAATGCATCAGGCTATAAATATCAAGTGGCACAAGTGGTGCCACCACATTTCTCCGCATTCCAAGTCGCTGTTCCATAATGAGATCTCCTTAAGTCTGTTTCACTTGTGTATATATGTCCAATGACCCAGTTCACCGAAAAGTGCTTCAAATAAATGGAAAATAATATCCACAGAAACATTTATACATTCTTTGTCTCTTTGTACAGATCATGCTCGTTTATGTGCGGTACGAGTATCTTTTGTGTCACAAAAGACTCGTTTGCCTATACTATACATATATACAAGCGTCTCTTTGTACAAACGCGCGATACATTTCCTATTCCGCCTTAAGCCGGAGACATCTTAAAGCTGCAATAATTATAATAGGCTCTTGCTGCACAATCCCCACCGCCTTCACCGCACATCCCGCAGGCGGCAACATCTCTGGTCTGTCTATCTGAGATACGCGAAATCTATCTATCCGCTGCTTTGTGCATGTCACGACTCCAATATTGAATTGCAGGTCGAATTCACGATATCTATAGTCGAGCATTGATCTCACTTCCTCGCTCTGTCAGTGATTCTATTATAAGTCATTGTAGCTTCGCCTTAAGTGTAAACCTTAATATAGGACGTCGCGTATACAAATTTAAATTTGTTAAGCAAGTTGTTTTCTAAAAAAAAAAAAAACCCGAACAATGGGAATTTGGCATTTTTACGGCTCACAAAATGATGGATGTAGGTATACGTTGCGGAATGTATAGGCGAATGTAATCCGAATGGCTTTCTGCGCCTGCGGAACACACCCAATTTTTTTTTTTTTTTTTTTTTTTTTTTTTCATTTTGGGATGCTAAATTCATTGGAATATCGGAATGGGAACATATTTGGACGGAGTTTTTTAGCGCAGAGCTAAAAAGCACGAAATCAATGGTAATTAGATAAATAATTGCATGGTTGTGGTTTGTGGCGAGGTGATGGTGTGGCTTTGCTATGGCTATGGCTGCCACTCCTTTGGCAATTATTTGAAAGTTCATTTTTAATGCGCGTGCGCGCGCAGCTAAAGTGATGAAAGGCGTGTGGCTCTGACGCTCCAAACTACTAGTTAACTGAAGTGAATTTCTATTTGATTCTATATGCGCTGCGGTAGAAAATCGTGCTCGAAAAGTAGGCCATTTTTGGCAAAGTTATAATATGTAGTTCCAATTTGTCGATGTAGTGCAGGCGTGCGGATTCAGATGAAGGTATAGTTGATCTGATGGTTATGTAGAAATGCATTTCTATTGGTGCTGAGAAAAGAGGGAGCTCAAGAGTTCCTTTAAATAGTATAGTATGGATGGATAGTTTGACTTGAATAATGGCCTCCCAGGGGTACATGGCCCAAATAAACGGTCCGCAATCTAACGTTTTTTTTTTTCAACTAGTGCTTATTTCGCGAATGGTAACACTTAGCTCATGTCTGATTTGACAGATAATTAGTTTCATCCTTCCGCTGAACGAATATGGTTGTGTATACGCTTGAACAACGCTGGGAAATATTGCGACATTACTTTGAAAATCATGGTAATGTTGCAGAATGTGTGCAAAAATTGCGTAAGGATTTTGGAAGAAGAGAAGCACCGTCAGCTCTTCTTGTGCTTAAAAATTGGACCGATCGTGTAGGCCGAGGCAGCCATTTGAATGAAATTATTTTCCATTATTAACCGGAAGGATTGTACTTTCAAATAAAAAAAGAAATTTGAGAAAATATTCAGTAGTTTTTTTTTATAGCATTTTCAAAAAAAAAAAAGTTATTTGGCGTTCCCTTTACATATATGTAGTTCAAAGCAGAATACAGATTATTGCACGATTATAATGAGGAATTCTCTAGAATAGTAATTATTCTTAAGTAGTAGTCTGAAAATTAAAGCAAACGACAACCTAAAGACAAAAAATCTCAAAAACTGTTATCAAATACGCCTGCCGGACGAAAAGCACATAGCTATCCCGAGGGGAGCAACGAAGTTGTATGAGCAGGACCTGCGACATGCGATAAGAGAGATTAAATCCCTTAATCACATAAAGCGGGCCATTTAGGTACCTACTTATTAATAAAATAATT
Organism: Cheilosia scutellata; assembly: GCA_955612985.1. Taxonomy (NCBI): domain Eukaryota; kingdom Metazoa; phylum Arthropoda; class Insecta; order Diptera; family Syrphidae; genus Cheilosia; species Cheilosia scutellata. Next base: position 87,154,507 of record OY015313.1, read on the forward strand.
ACTATAGTCGCCTGTTTCACTACTTGATCAGCCTTGGGGTTTTTGCTGCTGGAAATTGCAGTTTGGAAACTTTGGCTTTGGGATTTCTGTCTTATAAAAGCAAAACAAACATTAAAAAGTTTATAATCATGATTCGAATTTGATAGAAAATAAAAAAAAAACACTTGAATATCTCGAAAACCAAATCAAGAAATATACCTAACTTGTTACGAGCTAACAATTTTCTATTCATCAGTTAGAATTTTGCAACAATTTAACAGACAATTTTAACAATTGTTGTTTTGTGGTATACAGAACCCGAGAATTCATCAAATTTCCCACTTGTTAGAAATTGTGTTAACAAGTGTTAAGAGTTAAGACGATTGTTAACTTATGTTTTGGTGGTACAGAAAATGTTGTTAATTGTTAAAATTTGCCTGTTTAACTAGACTTGTTGTTTTGTGGTACAGGCCCCTGGGTGGTTCTGGTTCTAAAACGAACTTATCTTTCGAATCCTAGTTCACAATGGATCCAAATTTCTGATCTATAAGTGATGGCATAGAATAGACTGTCAATCTCTTTTACATTCATTTTTACCCAAAGTGTTCCCATGGTCATGAAAACAGCTCAAGATCAACTCATTATTGACATTTTAACAGTGTTCAAAAAAATGACGCAACAATTCTACAGATCGACTTAATTGTTCCATGAGAATCTAATTAAGATCCACTGATTCCTTGACTAATATGCATACCTACAACTGCACGTGTGTAGAAAATTCACCCCCGTCCATCGTGCCTTGTCATAATTTTCAAGGAAGCAAACACATTTCACGGCAGATTAAAACCTCTGGCAATTACAATTTATTTCTAGCAAATCGCGAATTCATACACAGAAACAGCATTTTAACATCTAAGTTCGTGTTCGACTATAGTATATACTGCACCCGGTCGCCGCCGCCGGCCGCAGAGACACGCGGTTTACAGTATCCGTCTACAAGCATATAAATAGGAAGCATGCATTTATCACACCAAGCCAAACCAAGGTGGGTAATTAAAATTGCATAAAAAAAAACAAAAAAAAAACACAATCAAATACAAAAAGGCAACACAAACATTAAAAGCGATCTCAGGTCTCGCTAGCAATAGCAACCCGGTTTTGGATTTAGAGCTTGCGACTTGCAACAAGAGAAAACTCCACAACGTGAGGTCATGCGGCCGATGGGAATGGGAGCTAGCTTGGGAAGTGGGAACCCTGCGAGGTGAGGTGTAGGTACGCGATAGTTTCTTCCAATTTCACACTTTTGTGAGATTAAAGTCGAGTGTGACGGTGCAAATTGCCCCGCGCGGGGTATTATAAGTGGCTATAGATACAACGTGAAGCTGGAGATACCTACTCGCACACTAAGTGCATGCAAATGCAAATTTAAATTTCATTTTGGCGCGAACGAATCGCAAAAAGAGATCTCGATCGAGATTATACCGTATCCCCCCCTGCAACTGCGACTGGGACAACGAACAGGATGGTGCAGCGAGAAGGATGCAAAATGCCTACACACGCTCCATTCAAAAAGGAGCGCGCCAGAATAAAAATAAATTTCGCGCGCGAATTTCTCTTTATTTATTCGAGTTTCATGATATTTATGTACTAGAAGTTGTCGCACCGCATTACATGGTGGATTTATTGTCATGACGTGTCACTGGATACAAAAATGGTAGGCACATCATTCCAGGGAGGCGTTTTCAGTGCAAGTATCTGTATAAATATTTCTACTGAAATGTCAGATTCTAATGCGCTTTTCAGTTTGATGGAGAGTTTTTTTTTTATATTATGTAAAAGTCAATGCAGGCAAGATATATACTGCTATTGTACATAAGTGACATAAAGTCCACATTTTAACTGTCGATAGTCACATGCAACGACAGCGCACTACCCACGTAACAATAATGTAGATAAAGTATATTGTTGTAAGCAATTGGTGAAGCGTTAAGAAAATTCTCGGCGGCATTGCCAGGAGGCACGTAAAGAAACCATAATGTAAATTTTGAAAGAGTGCTAATTACAATTTTTTTTTTTCGTCTTTTCAGACCACGATAGGGAAGCTTGCATCCTTTGTTTGGAAATAGCCGATCATAATATTGAAAGCTGTCCTCATAACCATTCGAAAAACTGTAGAGTATATCAACGTCCAGGTTGCTAATCAAATAATGTATTCATGCCCAAAGAAGCGGTTCAATACCTTCGAGTAATGCTGGACAATAGATTGCGGTTCACACGTGGACTATTTAGCCAAGAAATCATCGTAAATACAGGGAGCTCTCTCGCGCATAATGCCTAACATTGGTGGACCTGGATACGCAAGCAGGATCCTACTTTCCAGAGTTGTTATATCAGTTCTGTTGTGTGCAGCGCCAGTCTGGACGCAGACACCAAGTACGAAGGAGACCAAAAGGATGATATTGTCAACATACATAGACTCTCCTACGGACAATTAGCGGCTTTCGAACAATCTCGGACGGAACTGGAATGGCCTCAAAGAGACTTAAACCAATACAGTGGAATCTAAGAGGATTCAAATTGAAGAAAAGGCTACGTCAATAGCTATGTGGCAAGCTCACTGGAATAACACAATGAAATTCAGATGGTCATATAAACTTATACCAACAATCCTGGAATGGGTAGAACGTAACCATGGAGACTGTAACTATAACCTTACACAGTTCCTGTCAAGCCACGGTGGCTATCGAAAGTATCTGCACCGTTTTGGGCACGACAGCTCAGCATCTTGCCCCGAATGCACAAATGAAGATGAAGACACGGAGCGCGCAGTTTTTTATTGCCCACGCTTCATGGCATGTAGAAATACTTTGCCCAACCCGTCACTAATCGTCGACCAAATGTTGCAGTCTGAAGAGAATTGGGCAGGATTATGTAATTTTATAACCATCCTACAAAATGAGCTACGGAGAATAGAAAGGCTAAGAAAAGCCACAGCAGAAGCCTCAGAGGCCGCAGAGGAAACACCAAAAGCAGGTGACACAACACGATTAGCTTGAATGCTAACCGTAACCAGCCGCGGAAAGTAATACCTAACGGAAGACCCGCGAGGGGAGAGTGTTTGAAGTGTGTAGGGTGTGGATTAGTACGTTTAGGCGCACTCCTGGCATAGAGTTTGTTTGTCAAATCACTAAAAGCTATTTCCACTTGCGCATTCCAATTGGGTCCGTCTGTCCAATTGCGTGTCCCGTCGTCTGGTTGATATTTCTTCGTTCTCACCGACATCGCCAGCTACAGCTGCAATATTCTCGGCCGAACGACCAGTCCGGAGTCGGCCACGACCTGGGGCCAGATTCCGTAAAATGAAAACGATCGAACGATATCGTTTCGACAATAGCAGTCTCTGTCTATTGCCACAGATATGATAGAGACAGGTTTAGTGAAAACGATATCGTTCCATCGTTTTCATTTTACGGAAACTGGGCCCTGCATGGTCTCCTGTGGTTTCAGTCTGTTCGAGTCGAGTAGCTAAGCACCAGAATGCTTGCCCAGTTGGCGCGACACGATTAGGAAATCGACTTCAAAATTCACGCTGCGCTAACACCACCGACCGATTATTATTTGTCAAAAAAATCGACACAATTATTCCACAGTCTTGCGGAGTATAGCGCTCCATCGCTTGCCTGTTTGTATAATACAGCTGTCTAGTTCACAAATGTCAAATATGATTGACGTACGACGCAATTTGCAAAAATCATAACATCTTCCGATTGAATTTTGCTCCACCTTGTATATCAAAATGCGTCTATTCATTGACAAACAATTGAACATGATGTCAATTCATTTTCAGTGTCACTGTCAAAGTGACGTTTTGTGTGACAATTCAGCTATTGACAAGCGATTTTAGTCAAGTAAATGATAAGCAGTTTTTCGTTAGGTATTTCTACATGCAAATTTTCTAATTGACATAAAAATACGAACATGATGTCAATTCATTTTCAGTGTCACTGTCAAAGTGACATTTTGTGTGACAATTCAGCTATTGACAAGCGATTTTAGTCAAGTAAATGATAAGCAGTTTTTCGTTAGGTATTTCTACATGCAAATTTTCTAATTGACATAAAAATACGAACATGATGTAAATTCATTTTCAGTGTCACTGTCAAAGTGACATTTTGTGTGACTATTCAGTAATTGACAAGCGATTTTAGTCAAGTAAATGATAAGCAGTTTTTCGTTAGGTATTTTTGCTTGCCAATTTTCTAATTGACATAAAAATACGTCAATTTATTGTCAATTTCAACGGACACTCTGTCAAATTATCAACTGACAGTTTAAAAAAATGCACTACGATTTCAAACGAATATAGAGTTTTTAAAAATATCCTTTTTCAGATACATACCTACATTATAATTAAAACACATTTCGTCATAGTAAATCTCAAATAGAATGCAACTTTTTTATATATATAAAATTTTCCCCCGATGGCAATACCATTCACCTCCATTGTACAGTGTATACATAGAGCATACCTCCAGGGCCCCCCTCCATATAATGTGAAAAACTACTCTCATGCCAAAATAAGGTCAACGAACCTTGTGCGATGATAGTTTCACATTTTTGTTATTGTAGCCCGTTGTGTGTGCAGTTCCAGCTGTGGATACTTTCCGACGTTGTGTGCAATTTGCCCACATAAAACACACACACACAGACACATGCAAACTCACGATGAGCGATTGTAGCCGTCTTGCCCAGCATGCCACATCGTTGGGGCTATAATAAATATGGTGGAGCTTATGGTGCACAGCAAAGAGCTGAGAGTTTGAGTTTGAGTGTTAGATACTTATTCCCATTGCAGTAGCAATCGCTTAGTGCACTTCCCTCTGACATATAGTAGTCGTTTCTATCCGCTACTATCGCTCCACTAAACGCACACTTTCGTGGAACATTTTTACGATAATTGTTCACACGTTGTAACACACATTTTGCCGCACTCTTTTAGTTTTCGATCTTTCGTAGGTTACTTTGGATTTTCTATGTTTGCTGCTGCTGCATTGGTTTTGGTTTTAGTTTTTGTATCTTGTATCTTTTTAGCTAAGTTCAGCGCATAGAGTGCTCATTTTTAGTCTGGATTCTGGGATGAGGGTGAGCGAGCTGGGGGTTTTCTTTTCATTTCGTGTTGTCGTCTTTTGCCCTTCTTGGGTAAAATTTATCGTTCATCATCGGTGTGGATGGCCGCAACATTATTCAGCCAGTTTTGAACGATAATAATGGAATTCACGATGGGGTCAACCGCATGGACTCTCTGCAAGGAACAAAGAGGTACGAGTACGCGCGGGTATGACGCGACAACAATGGCCACGCCACGCCACGACCACGGTGCGCACTTAAAACCACAAGTTTGCTTTATGTGCAAATTAAAATCCGACGCTCGTTCTGACAGGCGGAAAATATGGAAATGTTGCCCATATTCTCGCGGTATTTGGTGTTTTCGGAACCAAAGTAAGATATGTTGTTGGTGATGATGATGATGATGGCAGAGTACACACTTCCTTTATGCTTTGATGCACTTCAACTACATACAGTATATATGTATCTATAGTTATTGAGGTTACGCAAGTTTGCAGATGCATAAGTTATGCATTAAATTGAAGAGCTTTCAAAACTTGTCTTGTTAGTGCGGTGATTCACGGCCGCAATTAGCAAAGTTCGTTCAACAACCTTTTGATGGTATCAGCGTTTTCAGCATCTTCCCATGAATGTTTATGGTAAATAGAGTTACAAAGTAAGATGGTGGCCCAAACTTTAAATTTATTCGAGGTGGCTACATTCCTAGTCGTCTTAAACGCCAACTATAGATAGGCACTCATAATTTACAAGTAGGTATGTATCTTCAGTAAAATGCGGTATAAAAAGCTTGTCCAAAACGTGGCTGGATATAATCCCCTCTACATGCAAAAGTGGCTTAAGAGAAGAGCATTTTTGAAGGATTGATTGTTTTTGCAATCAATCTTCGGTATCGAAACTTGCTTCCGTAAGTCCAGTCAACGTTTTAATAATTTATAAGGGATATTCATCAAAAGGCAAAATCCAGCGGTATGCTCAGTGCTTCTGGATATCATCGGAGAAAAAAAATGTTGGGACACAACCAAAAAGGTTTGGAAATATTGATAATTCCATCCAGCATGGTATAGATAGGTAGGTAGATAAACCGGCTTCACATATAAACCATCAGTTGGGTCTTTTGTGTCCAGTCAGGGGTACCATCCATTGCATACCTGTTGGAAACAAGATTTGCCGCTTTTATTTGATCCACCTAGATTTAGCTCTTGTATCCAGATTACCAGCTTGTCTTAAGAGTAAGCGAAGGTATGGAGTTTGTTTACCTACTGAAACCACCCCGATTTAAGTATGAATCTCAGGAGTTCGTTTGAGATCCACATTCTAAAGGTCTTCTAGAGTTCATCAAAGAAGAAGCTGCAATAAGAATCCTCTGTCTATACTGTTTTTAATAAAGGCTGGGCATTCGTAAAACAGATGGCGAACAGGTTCTATATCTTCAACGTCTCTGCAGCTTCTGCAATAGTCATTATGCAGTATGCCTATGTCCAGTAATGACCCCTGTGAGTATGCGAGTATCCTTGCGGCTCAGTCCGATCATGAATTTGGATCTCTTTTTGCTAACTTCTAGCCATAATTCTTTTGTGTGTCTGCAGTTGTTCAGATTGGCGTAGGTTTAAATCTACTCAAGGATTCAATGTCAATCTTCCTGGCAAGCGTGCTTAGCGGAGTTCTTACAGATTCTAGGGCCATTGATGCATGCATTTTCGAGACGTTTCTTGCAATCTCATCCGCCTGTTCATGCCCCGATTATCCATAGGTATGCCCTGGTACCCAGCATAGGGCCACCGTGTTGGCTTGTGATAGTTCTACCATGGTATTTCTTGCAATGACTTACTGCCCTCGACTTCACCACGACTGACTCCATGCCTTTTATGGCCGCTTGGCTGTCAGAGTATAGATATAGGTATTTTTTTGTCGTCTCTTTAGGTCCTTTGCCGCTAGGGTTATAGCATCTACAATTTCCGCTTGAAACACAGTACAGCCATCGTTGATTCGGAATAATTCTCGCAGGTTAAGTGTTTCACTGAACATCTTAGAACAATCGCTATGGAGGGCTATCTCCTCTTCTACTGTAACTGCTTTGTATCTCCCACTCACTCCCACATCTCCTTTCAAAACCAAGGGTGGGGAGTAGACATAGTCTGTAGTTATCTTCTCCATAACCTCGCTCCATTGGGTTTCGATGGAGGCGTGCCCATAACCATAAGGTTTGGATGACCATATTCCAGACTCTCTTAGTCTGATTGCAGTTTTGACAGCCTTACTGTTACAGTAAATATGCAGAGAGGTGAGGTTTAACATAACCTCCATTACTGCGGTGGGTGTTGTTCATAAGGAACCCGTTATCCCAATGCATGCCGCTTTTATAGTGAGGCTTAAGAGGGTTTTTTTTTCAGTGGCCTTTCACCACACGATGATTCCCGCAAACGAAATATTGAGAACAATTTTCGGATCTGTACATAGAATTTCCGAATCTTAAAACGGTCGTATGTAGCTTAACAAATTTTGGATACCTTGAATAGGTACATAGAGCCGACATTATAAAGAAGTTCAGCAGGCTCTGGAACTCAGTATCCGATGGTCACAGACTTCTAATCGCGCAGTAGTAATGTTGAAGATTTAGTCTCTGGATCTGCACTCTGATGGTTGTCTAACCAAAGAGAGTGCTCAAACACACTCATCGATCGAAGGTGCCAGTGTCGGTCTTGATACTCCCTTGGTAGTAAGAGCTAAGATAAAAAAAGTCGGCGGAAATAAAATAAACCAAAGTTGGTTTCAGATAGGTCCTATACAGTCTCGGTTGTAGTTAGCTATGGTCTCATCATACAATGCTCACGAAATCGTAGATGAATCCTTAAAGGACTGAAGGTCTGCAATGGATCATGATAGAACACTGCAATCAACCATAAGCCTCCACTCTGTAATCTTAGAGAACGAGTGGAGAACAAGATTCGTATGAAAACTAACAACAGGTAGAAAGAACTAACGACCTGTGAAGTATCACGGAAGCTTTGGCCAAAATACGACAGTGGCCGGACTATCGAACTTCTACAGTTTGACAGGTCATCGCTGTCTATGCTGGTAGGGGCTCTAACTAGCTAGCTCAGAAACCATAAAATGAAAAAAAATCTCAAAAATGACGAGTATGTACAGGGGCGGATCCAGGAATTCTGTTTGGGTATGGTCACGTTGGCCGAACTTACAAAAAATAATTTTAAAAATAGATATAGCTATGTACATAAAACTTGCATACCTGTCTAAAGGGAGTTCCATAATACGAAAAAACAACAAATTTTCATTGTTGAGCAATGTCTTTAACTACTTCGAAGTTGTATCTGTCCATTGTGACGTCTTGTCCGAGTCACCGATGTTGAGGGTCCTTTCTCGTTGTCATAGCATATACTTCGGTTTGTCCTCATTACCAGATACCAGCCAGACCCATCTTCCCGCCTCCGCTTTGATGCATGAAAATGCGCCACTAACAGCTCGCCGCGTTCTCCCAATAATGTCAATATCATCAGCATAGGCAAGTTGAACGGAATTTTGAAAAATTGTACCTACGGTGTTGGCTTGTGAGTTACCTACAATTGCTTCAAGAATGATGTTAAAGAAAGTACATGATAACGCGTCGCCTTGTCTCAAACCTTTTTCGACATCAAATGGCTCGGTGGTGTCATGGCCGACTTTGACGGAGCAGTGAGATTTCTCCATCGTCATCGTCAAGATCTGTCGGAGTGTGAAAATTTGGTAGATGGTTGACTTTCCTGGTCTAAAAACCACACTGATATGGGCCGATCAGGTTGTTGGCGAAAGGTTTTAGGCGTTCACACAATACAGCCGACAAGATCTTATATGCGACATTCAGGAGACTTATTCCTCTGATGTTGGCACAGTTAAGAGTATCTCCTTTCTTGTGGATGGGATGGGGCACACGTTCAAGAAAACCCACGAGTAATTATTTAGAAACAAATACATCCACAACGCGTGACTGTTTGGTGCGAAGTTTGGCTGGAGACATTATCGGACCATATTCTTCGAAAATGTGGCTGGTCAGGCAGTAACAATTAATGGTGTTCGTTATCGTGACATGATAACCCAGTTTTTAGTGCCTAAATTACAAGATTTGGATGTGACCAAACATGTGGTTTCAACAAGACGGTGCCACTTGCCACTGCATGAGTCAGTTCCTAATCGTGTAATCGGCCGTTCTTGCGATCAGAATTGGCCATCTAGATCTTGCGATTTAATGCCATTGGACTTTTTTCTTAAAGTTTTTTGTCAAAGGTCTATGCAAACAAGCCCATGACCACCAACGCCTTGAAAGAGGAAATTAGGAGGTGTTTCAATAAAATTCAGCCACATTTATGCGAAACTGTCATAGAAAATTTCAATAAAAGAGTACGCACTTGCCACCAAAGCCGTGGCGGCCATTTATGAAATGTGCTATTCGATATAATATAATAGTGTTAAAGGACATTTGTCCTTTTTTTCGGCTATTTTGGTCAAATGTGTGTTAGGAAATGAAACAAAATAGTTCATTTGTTTTCCCATCCGACAGAGGTTTCTGTCTTCCTCAGGAATCTTTATTGGAGAACATAAAACATATATAGCTTACAAATAATGTGTTTGAACATGGATTTTAAACTATTTAGTATTTACTTACATTGAAAAGTACTACAGTATTACAATGATATGTTGTTTGTGTCTTGCTGTTCATGTTGTTGATATTGTTAAGTATATGTAGGGTCTCTAGGATGTATCGTTTGTATTTGTGTTTTTCGGTTTGCAGCAATTTTACATTGTCAAAGTCTGGTTTGTGACCACTTTCGATGACCTGAAGGGCGAGTGCTGTTTTTCCAGAATTTTCGGATTTTAGCCGATTTCATGAGGTTGTTGCTTGAAGGGTATACGAAACTCAAGCTATCTCAAATTTGTTTGGCTATATATTTTGTGAAATCTGAACGCGAGGAATTTTAAAAAGTTACCCCTTACCCATCAACTCACAGCTGTAGTTCTTTTCAGTTATTTAATCTTTTTTTCTTTTTTTCTCTGGAGTTTTGGGTATGGTCATGATCATGACCCCAATGACCATACCCCTGGATCCGCCACTGAGTATGTAGAGGATGCGGAGACCAAGAGGTCCATGAGGACACACCCCACTTCCTTTGTCAATGATGCCCGAGTCTCTGTCACTTGAGGAACAGAACATTTGGGAGTTATTAATTCCATGACCTGCAAGAACTTTTTGATGTCACACTATCTAGTTTTTATAGGTCTATGATGATATCAGAATGGCTGGACGGCGTTGGGTAAACACAAAAATGAGGGACACGAAGCTTACCATCTCTAACATCAATGGTTAACCGCCCATAAAAGAGCATCACAATGAGTCCACAAGGACCTAAGTAAGGTACAGTAGGGTTCCTTGCTCTATACCAACACGTTAACCCAACCTATAACCTAATGGTTGTGAGAAGCTAGGCCTCCTAAGAGCGTTTACAAGAACCTGTTACGCCAACTAATTATTTATTTATTTATACGCAGCCCCAACCATTGGGCAAAAGGATTCTTCTTGAGGAATGTATGGAGAACGTTTTTTTATATTTTATTTGAAAATAGAAAGATTCATAAAGTGTTATTCTTTTTTTTTCTGAAGCTACCCTGACTCATTTTAACTTTTTGAAATATCAAAAAGTGCATCCGAAGTCTCTTTCTTCATACCAACAGAACCGTCCCAATAGATTTGGATATCCTTTCTGAATTCGCATGAATTTTACCTAAATGTTTGGATATTGTCATTTCCCGTCAGTTTTGGCAAATCGCCAGTGATTCTACGAACGACATTCGCCGGGACCTCAACCATTTCACTTAGGTATATGTATCGCCGGGGATTCTCAGATGAACTCGCTGGCGAAGGAAATCTTTTTTTACGAGCTCAAAGCAAACGAAATGCGAATCGCGTGTAAATAGGTATATTTAAACTGGTGGGCACAACTTTATACATGAAGTTGTAGACTTATATAAACTTGTAGACTTAATTTTAAAATCACTGTAAACTTGCAGAACGTTTGTTGGTAGGTGTCTTGTGCCCTTGTTTATGTTGATAGTGATGTGTTTAAAATTGTAGCGACTCAATTCAAATGAGCCTAACATATCAATATAAGACATATGCTAAAAAAAAACATGTCCATAAGTGATATCAGTAAACACTGGGACGCTGATAATTGACTTATGGCATTTTGTCTGAAGCTGTTTTATCTGTAAGTTGCGCATATGGCAACATCTGTGTAACTCTAGGTGGATTTATATTTCCTAAAATCGATATTAATTGCCTGACACGCCTGCTAGTGACAAATCACACTGTGTCACATTATGCTGCCCTAAACCCTTATCAAAGGTGTGAGCCTCCTCCATGTGCGTGTTTCCTAATCGGAGATAAAGTCACATGTCAAGAATGGTTGGTCCAATAGTTTATTTAGTATAATAATCTTGTCAACGAATTTATTTTAATATTTCGAAACCACGCACTTACTATGTGTGTGGTATTTGAATTTTTAATCTCTGCCTCTCTCTATTGTCGGAGTCCACTTAATCTTTAGCTGTCAATCAAACTGGTGCGGTGCGGTCTTTCTGTCTGTCGTGTCGTTGTTGGACTCTTTATACCTACCCATGCCAGCCATTGAACTGTGATCGTTCGAATCGCAGTTGTGATGGCTCATTACTCTTCTAAGCCACCATCCATTTGACTGCATTAGTTTGTCATAATTTTTTTTTTTTTTTTCTGTTGAATTTTCTAGTTTCTAGATACACGTTCGCTTTGTGCTCTCCATTTCGCCGTGGAAGAGTTCATTGTCCGAGCGGTCTAATGTACCCATTATGGTTTACTGTATAGTATATTGTGTACAGAAAACTTTATAATAGAAATATGGTTGCCCGGAAGTAGAATTATCTAAGCGTATACATTAATTTGCCACGACGACCTCGTTGCGGTATAAGCGAACGTTATAGTATCGCATATCCAATTGATACCGGGCCGGGCGGGGTGGACAAGTCATTGCCAAACGATATTTTTATAATGGAGAGGAAATTATGTTCCGTTCTGAGTTCTGACATATGGAGCCGGACGATAGTGACGACACACACTCTTGGTGTTCTATTTTCGTGATTCAAAAGTGGAGCTCTAGCTCTATGTTCGGAAAGACAGATGGGAGGGACGCGTTTTTATAGACGTAGGTACGTACCTATATAGTGTTGGTGTATAGGAAAGGAAATAATTATTGTATCTCGTGTATCATCGCATCGTCATGTGAAATTTAATTCTCACATTCGAATAATTTATGAAAGTAGGTTTTTTCTAGTGAATATTTTTAGAACAAATTTATTCACGATAGCATGACGGATGAACAGTGCAAAGTCTATAATAAGCTCTGACGAATGAGTTCGTATATAATCTGTTGGAGGGAGAAGTAGTGGTGGAGAACCGAGAACCACATGCCTTATGGACTCATACATTTTGGTCTTCAGTTGTGTTAAGAAGGGTGAACAATTTGTCAGGGAAACTAAATAATAGCTCATCTACAAGTTAGATCGTGAAATTCATCTTTCATTTCATTCATTTCATTCATTTCATTCATTTCATTCATTTCATTCATTTCATTCATTTCATTCATTTCATTCATTTCATTCATTTCATTCATTTCATTCATTTCATTCATTTCATTCATTTCATTCATTTCATTCATTTCATTCATTTCATTCATTTCATTCATTTCATTCATTTCATTCATTTCATTCATTTCATTCATTTCATTCATTTCATTCATTTCATTCATTTCATTCATTTCATTCATTTCATTCATTTCATTCATTTCATTCATTTCATTCATTTCATTCATTTCATTCGTTCATTTTCAATGACCCGCTTATCAATTAAGGGAGTATGTTGCTTAAATGGACCTTTCATAACTCCCGGTTCTCCGCTATCGACTCTAAATCGTCAGAGGCAATCTCCATACGTGTATGAGATATTATATGCACACCATCCATCTTACCATCTTATCCTTGGTCTAATTATAGAGGACGCCTGCCTGATGGTACGAATTCCATTGCACGTCTTGGGATCCTGGCTAGGGGCATGTGTTTAACACGACCAAACCATTGAAACATGCACCCGTCCGTCCGGAGAAGTAGCTGCTCGACATTGAGTTCCTCACGTAGTCTAGTGTTTCTTATACGATCCCTGCGGGTCACACCCAGCAGTACAACGGCGGAATCTTATTTCGGCAGCTTGTATCCGCGATCTTATTCTTTCGGTCATTACCAAATCTCATATGACCATAGGTAAGAGTTGGAACAAAGACCAAATTAAAGATTGCCAACTTAGTTTTGACACCAATTTGGGGCCTCCTAATAACATAAAGACCTAACTGTCTCAAAATGGACCCAGCCTGATGACCATTTAATTTGCATTTTTGCACAGCACATTCTTATTCCTAGGATTTAAGGCCAACAGCGTTAAAAGCCTTATTCCCGAGAGCGAAAACATTTGTACAGAAGGTGAAGGGTAGAACTGTCCAAGTTTTCCTGTAGATCATCTGTATATGGGTTCTTTTTCCAGTTCAAAAATCCTAGATCTTATACATTATGCAGAACATAAACACATTGTTGCCGAAATCATCACCATCATTTTCAATGTCCCATCTATTCATTATATAAGTGTCGCGAGTGTAGGATGCGGAATACCCAAGTTTAACGTCCATAGTTATCGGTCTTCCGTCACTGACTGGAAATCACCAGGAGCAATATTAGAGGTTGCCTGGTGCCTGCCTGTTGCTATTAAAACTAAAGAGACATTTCTCATTCTGCAAATATGCTTCTGTAGGTCTACCTCCCCGGCTCACAGAACGGCTAGCTTGTAGGGAACTTTTGCGCCCATTTAGAAGTGAGCTCTATCGAAAGATTCGATCTTCCATGTGTATAATGACCTGGCCATTTGCTATGAGTGGTATGCGCCGAAAGGAATATCCCTAGCGTCATGCAGGGAGCTTTACAACAAGTTAAAGAATGGTGCAACAATGAGGACTAGTCGTAGTCTTTTCCAAGAAACAGTTTCCAAGAAACTGAAAGGGTAGACAGTGCGCAAACAGAATTCTGAACTCGGGAAGGAATCATTTTTTGGGCGACGGATGCCGGATTCGCGTGCAAGAAGTCGAAATGCTAAGATATCCGCGAATGAACCTCAGTTTATCTGGGCTAAGACAGACAAGTCAGAAAATGCTGGTACGTTACTGGCAATACCAAATTTACCTTTTTAGTAACAGATAAACAGCCATCCAGACAAATCTTAATCACAGGTGCATTTTCCAGTCCTACCCTGGCACAAAATGACAAAAATTCCATTATTTTCCATAAAAAGTCGGTTAATATGTATTGGCCCTAACACTGATTGTGAAAAACGATTTCAAACAATTTCCGCACATCAGTAGCTTCTTAAATAAACAATATGTGTGTCTCTGTAAGTGCAGGATAGGTGCAAGAAACAAATAAATTTTCGGAATGGCGCCCAATGTACGGCCCAAATTATAAAAAATTAAAATGTACTCGCATTGGAAATTGTATGGAAGTTGATTAAAGGGAAACAGTGTCGGCTTTAGGGTAGTGTAATCGGGTCGCTCGCCTTAACCCCAAATTCACACGAAGCAACTGAAAAAAAACTAAACCGGTTGGCAACTCGGGTTACAGACCAGTTACGGAGTGAACGGTGACTTCACACACGAGGAAACTCATCAAGTCATCACCAATCAAAATCTCTATAGTCCGTTCAGTGTCATCATGGATACCGGGCGTGAAATGTCTCGAGAGATGATGAAACCATCATGTTGTATTAGGTATACTATCTCAGGAGGAGGAGAAGAATAGTAAGAAGATTTAGGGTACACCCATACCTTAAAAACAATCGCAAACGAGTTTTCAACATTACACAGGGTTATGAAAGGAAAGCAAACTAGTTTCCAATTCACATTGCTGTCCATTTTTTTTTTTTCAGTTGCTCCGTGTGCATTGGGCCTTACTCACAAGGATTACACAGGAATCAACCATCGAGGATAAACTAGGAAGAAAAAAAAAACGTGCGATAGAAGAAACTTAGAGATTCTACTCCTAAGAACCATATATCTACGGAAGTTTGATTAAAAGGTAAAGAGAATGTATGTGTCAGGACAAAAAATCCCAGAAACAGTGTAGAGATAACAAGGGAAACCTTGTAGTAGAATCGGTCCTGAAACTATGAACACATTATTTCTGCAGACTCTATAGATAGGTATAGATAGATAATGGCGACGAAGACCAGAATTCCACTAGGAAACTGAACGTACCATTCAATAAAGACCACAATTATGACGAAACTTCCGTCCACCGAACGAAGTAAGGATAGCATAATATCCAAGCTAATGGTTTTTAGGTTGCAGTTCTAGCACTGACGGTTAATCTTTTAAGCTCTTTAGACCATCAGCTGGTGATGACTTGGTAGCGAGAATATGCACCAACTTATTTCCAAAATTTGGTCAGATGAATGGAATCTCGTCGTGCGTCGTTTTCGTTTGTCCGATCCAGAAGAAAGAAGAGCCCTTCGTACATAGCTGCGTCAACTACAGAGGTATCAGTCTCCTTAACATCGGATATCTACAAGATCCAATCTGCCATATTGTGTGAACTCCTGAACTTCTAGCCCCGATAAGTTCACAACCGACAAATAATATTCGCAATTCGTCAGATCCTGGAAAAAAATCAAAATCTTCAAGTAGATCTTACTTACCATCTTTTCATTGATTTTAAAAACCGCCTAAGACAGCATTTATAGCGACGAGCTATAGGGCCATGTCTATAGTTGCAGCCCTGCAAAACTCATTTGTCGACGAATCAGACAAACGTCGCATGCGTCGGTCGCTTTAAGAGATAGATTCTTATAAAATGTTCCGTTTCGTTTACATTGTCGGGCTTTGTAGGGTGAAATTCAATGATGAACTACATACGATCTCTAAAGACAGGGCAGTTAGCTATAAAAACAAGGTTATAACTGGAAATGCTTGTTAGTTGGCGCCTCGGTTCACTATGCACAGTATAGATCCGGCGAGGATTTCTCCGTGTCACACTCAGGTCAATACTGACACATTGTGATGCCCGCGGGGGAAGAGGTCGTCCCTTACCCATTATAACCCTATTCAAATTCAAGGTATACAGAATATAATGGTATGATACTGCGCATGTCTATCTCCATCTCTCTCATATAAAATTACGTCACCTGTATCGTGTTTTGTCACTTACTTAGTGGATTCATTGGCGGCAATATATAAAAGCGAACGTGAATTTTTGTGATTATTTTTGTGGTCATTTAAATTAAATACTATGGTGATTTGTGCTGTATTTGGCAGCAATAGTAGAAGTGATAACAAACTAAAATGAAATAGGTAAAATAGAATAGAACAAACCAAATTCTTTCGATTTCCCAAGGAATAAGTTTGCAGAAAGTGTGGCTTTTTTAAAAATGCATTTATGTGCCCCAAACACTTTACCGCTGACCAATATTTAAGAAACTTAAAACATGACCTGCTTCAGTACTCCCCCAAGAACAGCAAAAAGTTAAAATCTGATGCTATTCCTACTGAAAATTTGCCTTTTTCTGTAGCCGATGGCTGGAGTATGACGCCTTAGAGTACACAGCAGGTGCCGCCTTAAATCCAAGATTCCGAACTTGCTTGAAACGTATTGCGACAATCAACTGTCTGGACATATTTGACATGGACAGATCAAGTGACAGAGGGAGGATTGCGAAAACTTAATGCAAAACTTTTAGATACCTACTCTCAAGCAGCTTGATAATATTTTTTACCAATATAATTCAACGTCATTGAAAGTGGGTCCGGGAATTTATACATATATAAATAAATACCCATTTATTTATAAAGAGTCTAAAACTACATTTGGCGATTAACTTTCATGAATAGTACCTAATGTAAACAAAGAAAAACGTCAAATTTCACGATACACGTGACGTAGATGCGCAGAACGAAAGAAAATTTCAACTCGGAAGAGCATACCATTTATTCTATATACCTTGATTCAAATTACTTACTGTGCTGCTACATACAAACCATCTTGTTGATTTGACGAAGTTCATTATCTGGTCTATTGATGTGCTGGAAAGCTCGTCTAGGTCGGTGAAGAAGTGACTCCCTAGGAATTTATACCTGGTGTGTTGGAGACCTGGGCAGTGACATAGGAAGTGGGTTGTGTCCTCAAGAGCTCCCTCATCATCGCAGCCTCTGCAAAGTTCTTCTTCCGTTAAGCCCATTTTCTTCATATGGTACCGCAGGGTGTTGTGCCCCGTTATGATACCTACGAGGGTGGACAGGGATTTCCTATCCTTCCGCATTATCTTCTCGGTTCTTGATTCGTTGAAGGACGGCCATAGCATTCTTGTAGTGTTACAAGTGTTTAAGGTGGCCCATCTTGCGTTCGCCTCTCTTGTGGCTTTTCTCATTGCTTCAAGCTTGAGTGTGCAAGGCGGGATGTTCACTGAGGGATCAGCTTGATTCGTCTGCTATCTCATTGCCTGGGATGCCTTCATGTCGGAACCCATCAGAGCGATACCTTGTGCTGTGTACCAAGAACCTTGAGTTTTTCGCGACAGGACTTCACAAGCTTCGATTTTATTTCTGGTGCAGTTTTGGCTTTTATTGCTGCCTGGCTGTCGATAAAGAAGGTAATACCTTCAGGTGGTATTGCCCTTACCACAGACTCACGGGCTGCTGTTGTCACTGCCAGAACATCTGCTTCGAAAACGCTACTATGGTCGGGGAGGCGTATCGATTTTGATATACCCAGCTATTCAGACCCTACCCCAGTGTCCATTTTTGATCCGTCTGTAAATACGCCTATGGTTGGTGTACGAGTCCGTTTCTCCAGTCTTCTCTGCTGGGATAGGCGCTAGAGAAGGGTCTTATAAACTCTAGGTAAGGCGTGGTGTAGTCCGTAACAGGTACACGGCCAAAATATTTCTGTAGTATCATAGAATGACCCGTTTCATTCAAATTCCATTTTACTGATTGGCTGATTCTCATTGCACTAATTGCGGCCAATAGTTGTACATGAATGTCTAGCGGACGCAGATTGAGGATAGCCTCAAGTCCTGCGGTTGGAGTTGTCCTCATGGCACTGGTGGTGCCAATGCACGCTAGTCTTTGAACCATCGTTAATGCTTTTAGGTAAGTGGCTTTATTGTTTGCCGGCCACCATACGAGACCGCCGTAGGTCAGTATAGGTCTTACTATAGCCGTGTACAACCAGAGCTTAATTTTGGGGGATGGGCCCCAGGTTTTCCCAAAGATTCTGCTGCAGGAATAAAAGGCTATTGTAGCTTTTTTAATCTTTTAGATCCGGCCTATAAGTAAAAACAAATTAGCGCTCTAATATAGGCAACAGAACAGTAGGTTCAACTGTGTATGCTATTGTTGCTTTTATTTCGAAAACAACTGCCCATTAGGCTGACTTATCCTTGTGTGTTGTTGCTTTTGCGTTTGCTGAATGAAAACAATACTTATAGGTACACGATCTATCTATATATCTAGGGTAAAACTATACAAAACGCCCCAGTTTACAAAACGCCCCAGTAGTCTGGCACGTACACTGTTGTTGTTATGCAATCACGACCAGACCTGTTCAAACTACTTTCAGTCGTTCCTCAACTGTGTTATTGAGTAGTAGTGTTATGTGTGTTCTGTCGAAAAAAAACGACAAAAAAGAATTTTGGCGCCAAAACATATTGCGGTGAATACAGTAAAAATTTCATTTTTTTCAGAAACTATGCACATTTTATTAAAATGATATATATATTTAGAAAGTACATAAAATTGGATTTTTAGTTCGTTTTTGTTTATTTTTTTTTAAACCAGGTTTTTTCTGGGGCGTTTTGCACGCAGAAATTTACAAAACGCCCCAACAAAGAAAGTGTAATACGCCCCAGTAATTGTATTGAAATATAACACTCATCAGATCAATTTTATTGCTTAATAATGTTTATAGAAATACCACGAAATTACACAATGACAATGCGGGCATTTTGGTCCGAAAAAATGAAAGAAGCAATGGAGAAGGTAAAAAATAAAACTTTGGGAGTGAATGAAGCATGTAGGGAGTTCTACATACCATCCAGAACACTGAGGAGACACATTTTAAAATACAGTGCAAATAAGGCCGACAGACCATATTGCAAATCCAAATAATTTAATTTTCTTTACTTTATAATATTTGTTCCCACTTTTTCCTTAGGGGCGTTTTGTAACTAATGCGGGGCTTTTTACCCAACGATTGAGTTACAAAACGCCCCACTTAAACTTTTTTTAAAAAAAATATATATAATATATGCTGACATAATTTTGTACAAATGAAATTGCCAAACCTATGAAAAAAGACAGGTAATTATTTATTTAATAAAAGAACTACTATTTTTGTTTATTTTTTTGTTTTATTGACGATTCTAAAAAAGTGGGGCGTATTGTTTAGTTTTACCCTACGTCTGTACCTAAAGCTAAATTTTTAAGAAGTAAGTGGTAAACACTTTTCTTAGGATATTGCGATTTTTCAATAGGTAGGTAAGGTACTTCTCTTCGGAATAGGGAACCTGTATAACGCATCAACAGCGCCACGGAAAGCTTGCAGATAGGTAGAGACGCTATAGTTATCCACTTAAATTTGTGCAAGTTGTATGTATAATTTTCTGACGGAAACATGTCCCTAGGAAGCGAGTTCCAAAGCCAGATCAGTCATATTTGCGACATTATTTTTCGTGTTCTATGTGTCATATATTCTCGTACCTATACACATAAGTTTCGGAAGTGATGTAAGTCCCTTCAACTTCAACATGTCATTCTTTAGGTATACCTAACTACAAGTACCTACATTCATCTCAAAGGAATATTGTTTCGCTCATTACTCATCTTTCCCGGGCTATATATTTATTCATATACACTCACCTATGTGCTCATAATCCCTGCGTTTCAAGATACGTATCAACCAAACACATCCCAGGGGGCATTTAAACCATATTTGTTAGTAGATAGGTACCTACCCCGACTTAGAAGTTCGTTCCCTATACCATTTATGTATATACCAATTCCTTTGAGACATTTTGCCCGCATTCATCCAGTTTAATACATAAATATACATATTTACACAAGAATGTACATATGTATGTATTTCGTTTCCAGTATGCTGTCCCGAAAGTGCTCGCATGTTGAACTCATAGCCATTCCAGCTACCATGACTTTTTGAAAACACTTTATGCTGAGCTGCTCCCTAACTCCCATTTCCTGACCCAAAAAGAAAATATAAAAAGCAAACGGATTTAATGTGTTTTGTTCACTATAAATTCCTAAACCCCTCACACTCCCCCCCCTTCCCATCTACAGACCAATGTGGGTGGGGGATGAATGGGATTTTCCATCATTTGGCCAACACCATTTGGTTTTCGGGAAAATCCCAGTCCCCTGAAACCAGAAATCTCCATTTTATTGATTTTATTCCATTGGCCTCATCCCCCCCCAAAACGCAGCTCTGCAGAAAGCGCCAGAGAACATAAGAAGAAAAAAAAAAGGAACGGAAATGATTTTTTTATTGCAGCGCAACCCTTAGTGGCTCCTCCAACTCCAACCCCAATATAGCAGCTACACACAGAGCAACTTAAATGACCAAAAGTTCACATCAACTTTGAAGAAATTTATTTTCTCAAGCATTTTGACCATCTTACGATGAATTTGCACCACCACCCTTAGAAATTGCGGACAACTACCCTAACCTAACCCTGTTGCAATGCAATCACATCGACAACGACAAGCGAAAGCTTTTGAAAGTTTTACCGTTCCCTGTGAAGAAGGACACATAACAACGCCCAAACCTACACATACGCAAGCCCACGTCAGTGAGTGTCGGTCGGACGGGGTGCCACAACAAAAAATAGGGGTTGTAAATTGCCATTAGCAGGGTGGTGATGATGAAATTAATTAGATTTAATTAAAATCGATCGAGGAAGTGAGCACGGTTATGCAACATCATTCTGACGCAAGGCGAAATAAGAACATCGTCATCTGTCAGTGCGGATGAATTCTAATTACTTACCAATGTCATAATCATCTGTCAGCTGTCAGTTTTAATTGCTTTTCTTCCCATTATAGGGTAAGATGCATGATGGTGCATTGGTGCCCCATCCACTAACCAGAGGCGTGGCTTCAAACTGCATTGTGGTTTCATCGCGGAGGGCGTTCCTTTTTGTTGCACGTTTTCTTTTCCGTGCGTGTATTTCTCTACTCTCTTTCTTTGGTTTCGGTTTGTTTGTTTGTTCGATTGACGTGTGTTGTTGGCTGCTTCTCTCGCTCTTTCGTTGGGACTTTCGGTTTCATTTTGTCAATAACAACAAACAACAAATCAGTATTTTTTTTTTGTTGTGTTGTGCACCTCTCTACTTTGAGGTCTCTTTCTGTCAACTATTGTTTTACTATGAGTTCTCTTTCTTACGTTTGGTGCACATACATTTTTTTGAGAGGATGGTTCATTATTCCAAGGCAGTTCATTAGATAAATCGATGAATTCGAGAATCTCTACGAAGAATCTGTAAAAGAGGAGAGCGAAGGCGAACAGTGTTTGCGCGGTTTTTCTCGATTTGTTTTTCTTTTTTTCTATTGCGCTGCGACCTGCGATATGTGTGTTTTTTTTTTGACTTGTCGGAATGAGAGAGAATGAAAGATTTTATGAATTAAAATGCGCCGACTACAAATACAAATCAGCAAAAGCAGATAAATGTGTGAGTGAGGTGAGTGAGAGTTTATCTTGTGCTTGGTCAACTCTGGGAATCAGTTTTTTTTTTATATTATTTTTCCATTCTCCAGATGTTCGCATTTTGTGGTTTTAGCTAAAGAGATGAAAAAATAGCAGATAAGGAGAGGTACAACAATTTGAAAGTTCATGAAGATGAAAAGAATGCGAACAGTGGCATTTTTTCGTTTGTACAATGGTGTTGCCATAGCGTGCATTTTGTACATTTTGTATGCTAGTATCATAGCATTTTGTATGGAGCGTTACCAAAAATCATTTCTAAACTTCAACTTAAATATTTTGACGGTCACAATGGATAATTTTATATGGAAATGTTCGCCATTGTGACTTTGTAAAAGTTAGCCTGAACACTAAAAATGGTTATTATTAGTAGGTATACCGCGGATTGAAATTAACGCATTTTGAGCAAGGGCATAGATTTCTGACAATCTACCTAGTTTCTAGTACTGAAAATACTGTTTTTGTGACAGCTAATGCAAGTTTTGACATTAAAATCGTTTGTTTTTGTGCAAAGGCTTTTAACTTTTTACGATAGCTTTTTGGGGTCTGCCAATGCGAGCAGAATATAACTACATAAATATATGTAAGGCCCTGAAACTGACCATACATGTACCATAATAATGGTAAGATTGTGTTCCCCGTATAAAGGAATTCCGCCTAAAATCTGGAAGACATGGAGCTAGGTTCTAATGGGCGACAGAAAATGAGGCACCTAGACACACAATTAGCTTAAAGACGTAAGAGATTTCTGTCATGTATTACTTACTAGTTGAGAAGGAATGAAGATATCAATCATTCATGCTGAATACGGATTACGATGCTTATCAATTTTTATGTGAGAGAAGAAGTGATAACCAGCAAATTTTTCTCATTTTATGACAACACATAATTATTAAAGGCCTTATCTACACAATATAAATAATGACGATCATTAGAACTAAATCTTTTCGGGGTTCTAGAAAATCTACCTTGCATTTAGCATACAATTCTCCGGAAGTCCATGGTTAGTGAACCACCACCCGCATTATTTTTGTTGTTACCTCTTCTAAGTCTGTCGCTTTCTCGTAGTGCTTTATCCCTCGCCTATTTGTTTCATCAGAGCTCGAAACTACTGTCCAACGAGGCATTAGAATTTTAGAATCAAGGTCGGAGAAATACTGGTCCGTTCAAAATGGACTAACGGTGTCCCGGCAGTGGACGCAAATAGTATCAATCGAAAACGAAATCTGGAGTTGGTGCTGGTGCTGGTGTGTTTGAACCCGACACCAAAAGTTTCGATACCCATGAGGATGTGTCCCACAGTTTTTCAGC
The DNA here is from genome assembly GCA_955612985.1 of Cheilosia scutellata. NCBI lineage: Eukaryota > Metazoa > Arthropoda > Insecta > Diptera > Syrphidae > Cheilosia > Cheilosia scutellata. The sequence goes on from OY015313.1 coordinate 87,177,802, forward strand.
CAGAAACTCCAAACTCCAAAAAGGGAATCAAATGCGCCAAAATACAAATCTTCTCTGTTAGTCAAGCGGCCTTACAAGCTTTATCGTCCAATACAATACAATACAATGGACTCAAAAACAGTAAAGTGCTATGCCTTACAATCCCTATCCATAAACACAACAAGGTCAAACTTGGATGATTACCTGGCCATCAAGGGGTATTGGGGGCAACGAATCTGCGAACCAACTAGCTAGGGCTGGATCTGAATCCGCGTTCTATGGACCAACACCTTATTGCACAGTCAATCGGGCTTCTGCTTTAGGTCTTAATAACTATTGGGAACAGCAACTTCGCCTAAACTACTGGGAAAAAGGTTCCGGGTTTAAAATCCTCAACCTAAATAAGGAAAGCATCAGAAAGCTGTGGCTTGAGATATCATCTTAACAAAATAAATTTGTATGGGAATGCAGGTTCTGCCTTGAGGATAAACAATCCTCCCAGCACATTCTCTGTGATTGCCCGGCACTTCATTGGTTAAAAAAAAAGAATATCCTATTTTTATTATTTACTTAATTCGCATAGATACCTTAAAAATCTTATATCTCAACTGAACTGATTGAGCTAAATTTTTGAGATAATCTTTGTTTAGAGCTTAGGGATGCAGATTCCAATGACAATTATTGGCTCTCAAATTAAACCTTGCAAGTGGTTAATTTCTATTTATTTGAACTATGTATATTCATCTGAAATGCCAAATTTAAATTTTTAATATGACAAATGTACGGCGGCTTTTTGAAATAAAATCGAATCGAAGCTTTTCCCTAGTTGCAAACATTTTTACGCTCTCGTGGAAGAATCTTCTCATTTTAGAATTTCCTTGATTTCTTCCTTTTTTAGTAGAGAACTCCAGCATGTGACGAGCTAAACTTTTCAAATGCAATAGGTACCCATTCCTTTAGAAATTTTAGTCGATACCTACATCACTTCCAAACGGCAACACTTCTGCCTGAGCCGACCTCGCATTCATCAAACACATTCCAAGGACCCCACGGAGCCGTCTAATCAGAAAAAAAAAAACACAAATACATATTTCTACTTATTTTTGGAAACAACTGTCATCTTTATCAACAACCACTGCTGACAATATTATAATCCCCGGCAAAGAGAAAAACCGGATACCGGAATATCTACCATAAACTGACGTCATAACACGTATCTACCCACCTACCTACCATACCGATACCAACCACTGTGCTGCTACTGTCAAAATGCACCCGTGTGATTCATTCCAGTGATAACAAAAATTCATCCGGGGGCCAATGTTCCATTTATTTCCTTCAACACGACAAAAAATGAGAAAACCACCACTACACGCTCTTACCAACTACCGCACTAGTATGCAGCAACACACACATTCTTGCACTCAAAGAGCCAAACTGCGCCAACCAAATGATTCCGCTCGCCGATTTGACTAGTGTTCGACGGACAGCGAAACGATGATGAACTTCCAAAATGTACAATGGAATGTGACGACGGTTGCTTCTCCGCGCGCGTTCACTTCAGCAACTCAATGAGAAAAAGTTGCGAATCAGTGTAAAAAAGAAAGCAAAAAAAAATACACATTTTGTATATACACACAGAAGCGAGGAACGGAGAGAGATAGGTGGTGGTGAATTCAAGTGAATACAAGACACACCACATACGGTATTCGGTCCACACAATTGGAATAATCAATTACAAGTGTCAAACGTGAACGTACGAACTGTGGTGTATAGGTAGTACGAAAAAAAAAATAAGAAAAAATAAAAATAAAAATTATAGCTACTGTGCAAAATTTACTACAGATAATCAAAGAAACGGGAAAGAAAAATTAAATAAAAATCCTCCCTAAAAGGGAATGAAAAGTTGCAATGATAAAAGAAAACCCAATAAGAAAATTTTAATTTAGATGTAGAGAAATTTAAAGTAGAAAAATATTTCCTCAGTGCCCCCCTGTGCGTCCCAATTGTGGGTTGAATCATATAAATGTGACAAGTGCAATATAGCAGTAAATTCTATGCAAACAAAAATCCCTCGTGCGTGTCAAAAAAAAAAAGCAAAGTTGTCAAAATTTATCGGAAATTTAGGAAAATCCATAAAAAAAAATCTGAAAATCTGTCGAAAGAAAATTTTAGTAAATAAATAAAAATTTCTCTATTCGCCAAGCGAGAGCGAGAAAACCCGATAATAAGCGTGAGTGCAAGGTGTCAGTGCAAAAGTGTAACCCACGATATTTCTTTCTCCCTCGGAAAATCTATTTACCCGTCGAAACAAAATAAAACCATAACAAAACAGCTGAGTAGAGAAAGAGAGAGAGCAAGAAGGAGTAGAAACGTGTTTGTTGTTTTTTTTTTAGGTAGTGTGTGTATGTGTACCACCCTCTCTCTTACCCCAATTGGATTAGTGGAAGAGAGAGTGACAAGTGTCAGAAAAAAATAAGAAATACACAAAAATCAAATAAGAAATTAAAATAACTAAAATTTCATAAAAAAAAAAATCATCGCTTAGTACCTAAAGGTATACTTTGTGTCAAAAAGCAATAGTGTCAAGTGTCAAAAATAAAAAGGAGTATATCTCTGTCTCCAATTGGAAAAGAGAATTCCACATTGTGTACCATTTCTGTGCGAAAATTTATCTCCTCTCTCTGTGCAGTTGCGCCGCTCGCTCTCTGATTCCGTTTTGTTGTTGTGGAATTTTTAGAAAGTTTTTTTTTTCATTTTTTTATCTCCTTGTTGTTTTTGTTTTGTTGTGCTAAATAAACGTCAAGAGAAAAAAACGTGAAATGCAATCTGAATTGCATGCAATAAGTGGGAAGAATTCGAAATAAGATAAGAGAATAAATTATGAGCATTGAGTTTGTTGGTGTGAACCAATCATGGACACAACCATCAACATTGCTCCCAGCATCATCACCATCACCGCCAACATCAGCAATATCAACAACAACATCACCAGCACCACCATTATCGCCGACGACCTTAACACAAGCAATAGACGTCGCAGTGATCGACGACAGTGGCAATTCCACTCTGACAGAAGCGGACGCGGATGTGGACCATCCTAGCGATCCTCTGACGATTGAGGAGCCAACGTTTGACAGCTCAACAACGGCCATTGTTGAACTGTCATCGGGTGACAGTGATGTAGGTCAGCAACAGCTGTTAGTCACATTACCGCCATTGCCGGATCTGATACCGATTCGTAAGGCTCAACAAACACAGTTGCAAGGAGCTGAAGTCGGCTGTAACAATCATCCTCAGCAATCACCCTCAGCAACATCATCATCTAGTCAAATTTTATCAGTTAGTAGTAGAAACCCTGTGGAGGACGATAACGACGACGACGACGAACATTCCACATTTGAAGAAGCGACATCAACAAGCGTAACAACAACTTCCACGGGAGTAGACAATCAAACAAACATGTACCACGATTTCAACATGTCTCAGCAGCATTCTGGCAACATGTTGCCGGAACAAATATTGGCGCCAGCCTTAGCGGCTAACCCGACTGGCCCCAGAAAACGCGGCCGAAAAATAAAGACTGAGATTGAAGATCCCGAACTGTGTCGGATACCACATCGAAAGTCCGATCGTCGGAGAGTGGCGCGCGATATATTCTTAGTCTTCGAGGAGCATCCGGCGAATCGGCGTCGGGCGAAAGGTGGCAAAGTTAAACCGCAAAGAGGACGGCCCAAGTCAAAGTTCGCGCACCTCATGACCGAAACGAAGAGGCAGAAAAAGACGTCGACTGTGGGGACACTGCCACCCGTGCGGATAAAATCCGAACCGAAGACCACTAGTTCCACCTCTGCCCGCAAGCCTAAAACACCTGTCACCCCTGCCTCTGCCACCGCAGCAGCACCGCCTGCAGCATCAACAGTTCCTCGAGTGAACCCCATATTTTTGTGGGTTAAGCAGGATGACACCCGAATAGTAGAGGTGCGTTGTGAGGACTATGACAAGCGGAATCGTATACGATTGACAAAGACAGCAAATGGATGGCGGGCGATACCGAGAACGGATCCGTCGTCATCACGCGTGGCTAAGCTTCTGCCAAATCCAATGGTTAAAATTAAACAGGAAAAGGTAGAGGAAGCAATGCGAAGTGCTGCAACTGCTGTGCCAACCATGCCGACAAGACCGTCGACACCTGTTGCCGGGGTGGCTTTAGAAGCGGAGGCGGCGTCTCCGCTGAAGATTCTACAGTCGGCTGAGGCGGGGCACGCGTCGAAGAAGAAAAAGAAAAAGAAGAAGAAGAAAAAACGCAAACACGCTGAAGAGGCGGAGGAGGAAGAGAACAAGAAACAACCAGAGCCGGAGGAGCTGATCTGTCCTCCTGCGATTACTGAGAATCCAATCATATCAACAGAACCAAATCACTTAGTATACGAAAGCACAAATCATGAACGAGAAGCAGCCGAAGAAATCGAAGAAGAAGAGGAGGAGGCGCAAGCCGAGGAAGAGACTCCACAAATTCCCAAAGACCCCGACATGGAGGACGAAGATGAAACTGATCTTGTGCAAAACTTCGAACCAAATAACAATGAGCCAAGCGAGGAGCTATCAAAGAATCTCACACAAATCTCAGACGATCTTGAGCTGGACGATATCCCGCACTTCATTCAGACCGTAAACCCCGGCGCACTGCAATTATGTCCAGAAACTGGACTCTTCATTCAAAAGACACCGATCACTGCAGATGAGGATCATGAGCACGATCGATCGCCAGATCCCGAACATGAGCACGATCATCACGACGATCATCAGGAGGTTCATGTGCACCCGGTGGTCCTGTCGGATAGTTTCGATGGTTCGGATGTTGATACCAAAAACCTCAAAGACCTCCTAGATGACGCGGACCTTCTGCAGCACTGCAGTGACAATGCAATGAGCGGCGCCGAGCTCATAGATTCGCTGGTAAAACGAGGTTGCGAGGATAATCACATATCAGGCGATGAGACGTCAATTAAGGAGACCATATGCCTCGATGATTTCGAGAACGAAGATGACGACGTCCTGCTGCAGCCCGAACCAGTTGCAGACATTATTTCGCGATTGGGTGGATCACTGACCGCATCGCCAAAGTGTTTGTCGTTCAACGAGGCCGGTGAAATCGAAGGACTCCATGGTGAACTCTTTCAACCGACCACTCAGACGGATCCATTCAACCGACACGCGCTGGAGGAGCTCTCGATCACCATCAAAGACCTTGAAAAATCTGCCGAGGAGAACTACAACTCTCCGTCGAAGCAAAAATCCGCCGAAACCGTGACCATAGTTTCGCCCGACTCGTGTGTCGATGAAATGCCAAAGGACCTGACCTGCAAGAAATTGTCTGTCGCCGTCGAAAAGGAAAAATCTCAGCCGCAGCTTCTCGAAAGGCCGAATTCGCGGAGCTCGGATGCCATTCAATCGCCACAGCCTAGCGGCTTGCCAGCGGTACCGCCTTCCCCAGACTTAGTGCATTCCAAGTCGAAGAATGTCTTCCTCGAACAGCTGCTCAACTCGAGTAACTCGATTAGTCCGAAAGTTTGCTCCTCAGTCACGATGACCCCGATAAAGATACCAAACGCACCAGCTAAACAGCAAAAGGAGCCCCTGGACCTGGGCAAGCATCGAAAGTCGGCCAGCCCGACGGTCAGTTGCTCCGAGGAAGCGAAACGAGTTCAGTCTGTTACCATCGATGATGACACGCCCGATGAACCGCTGCAGAAACGCATAAAACGAGAGGAGACCGAGGAGGAAGACACCTCGGAGAAAACTCACACCGAAAACCTTATAGAGATGCTCTCATCTGGGAAGGATCCCGATCCGCTTACCCAACTGCGTTTGCTCATCCGAAATCCTGAATGGAAAGTACCTGATCCTATTCTAGTGCCAAAGGATCGTTTAAGTGCGGTTTTGGCTTCGCCAGCACGTGAAATTCCACTCCTGCTAACCACAAGACCCGAGTTGAGACTGCCCGAGGCATTCGCCTATCCAGCTATACTCCAAGATCCGGATATCTTGGTGATATCTATGGCTCAGCTGGAGACCATCCTCCAAAAACAGGTCGAAATGACACGACCGAAGGCGAAAACACCGCCAATCCCTCAGGTCACCATCGAGGCGATTCCAAATCCCAACAAGAATCGAGTGGCTGATAAGCCCATCTGCGCACCGTCACCAGATATCACGGTTTCGAGCAAAAAGTCTGCACCGTCCGCATCCACGCCAGCGCAGCCAAACAAGCAGAACAACTTCATGAATCCCCTAATGGGCGACATCGATGCGGCAACTCTAGCGGCTTTCAACCAAATGCTATGGCTTCCCTACCTTGGTCAAATGGCACCAGATTTTATAAAAGCCATGGCCGGCCTTCAGAATGCCAACGGTTTGGCTGAATTACTGCCGCTATTGCAGCAGCAGCAGCAACCAGTTCAGCCTCAACCAAATCAAAAAACCGCCTTCCCAACGTCACAGCAATTCAATCCGATGGCAGCGGCTGCTGCAGCTGCGGGTCTTACAAATCCCTTAGCAGCAGCAGCAGCGTTCCAGAATCCCCTTGAAATGGCAATGTGGCAAGAGGCCCTAGGCCAAGCGCAAATGCAAAGGATGCTGAAAATGAATGCAGCCGCAGCCTTAGCTGCCCAGCAGCAACAACAACAGCAGCAGCGTGAGTCTGTCAAAAAGTCGTCTGTCAACGTTGATGCGAAAGCGAACCTGACGTCTCGGAATCACTATAACTCGGCGACGAACTATAGCTCAAAGCAAACACCCTCGAATCCCCCTCATCCTCCACCTCCCTACCATCACCCACAGGCATCTCAGTCAAATCAGCGACATCTATCGGCGGTCTCGGACAGATCTAGCTCGTCATTGGCGCGATCGGTACCTAACCCCTTTTATCGGCCCCCGGCTGCCGGCAGCACAGAATCGTCAACTGCACATCGCGCCAAACAGAAAACGCAACAACAACAACAACAGATGCAACAAGAACAAAAGCCTCGCGTCACCTGCAAGTCGCTGTCAAATCTCCTGCAACCCGAACGTCTTACCGATGCGAAAATGTCCAATCTCATGGCAATGCCGGGCTTTGATTTCGGTTTTAATGGAAGCGGAGGGGCAACAGCCGCCGCTGCCAATCCATTCCAATTCGCAACAGCTGCAGTTGCCGCCGCCGCAGCAGCATCATCTGGCCGGTCCAGTGGTGTTGGCCAATTTGCTGGCGGGGGTACTGGTAGTAGTGGTGTTGGTGGTGTTAACAATCATTCAGCTGCCTTACATCGTAATAATCATTCAGCTTCCAATATGCATGGCAATATGTCTGCCAATCAGCAACAACAACAACAGCAGCATCATCATCATCAGCAGCAATTGCTGCAGCAACAACATCAGCAACAACAACAGCAGCATCAGCAACGTCAGCAACAGCAACAACAGTCGAAGCTAAAGGTGAAGCCTGGATCACATTTAATAGATCCGGCTGCGCTACAGCGGCGACTTTTAAACTGCGAGGATATGTCTGAAGTTGGCAGTACAACTAATGGTTTGGAGGAAATGATGGCGGATCCAAATGCAGCCCTCTGGCATCCGCTCTTTGGAAAGTGAGTACAGTTTGTTCGACTCTTTTTTTTAACACCATAGTTATACTCGTTTGTGAGGGGCTAGTATATGTAGCAATTAAATTCAGATATCGTATCGAGGAATGGTAAGACGATTTGGTTTTATTTTGAAATGTTTTATCGCAGGCACTTATATAGGTCGAGTTAGGCTCTGTATCCACGAAGCAATTTCTTTCCATATTACACGAATAAAATACTTCTAAGCTGCATCAACACACTCAGCACTCATTTTGGTTTATTTTTATAAAATCAGGTACTATACCGGACCTATAAAGACGGCCTAACGATAGCCAGAACCGGATTCCGGAGACCATTTCCCAAACAAAATGTGAATAGTTACGAATCTATTGCCAAAAAATTTTAGGATCGTACTCTTTTCGTCGCCATATACGTCCTTTGGCCCGTTTCATTCAAAGAATGTATTATCATCTAGATTCTTACCACAGCCAACAAGATGCATTTAACAGTGAGGTGGATTAATTTTCAGTAGAAAGGTTTTAGTCCAACATTGGGCGCCACTTTTAGATAAAAAAATAAAAACATAAATTCACCTCTCTATGACTGTACTCACACAATGTGTACGTAATAAGAAATGCTTTTATTAGATGGAGGTACACCAACGGTAAGACCCAACATTTTAATAACAATTCGGGTGCCAAACCAACGTTGGGCGCCAATTTTATCATTGAGGTGATACATTAATTATTTTGTAGGAAAACACTTATTTTGGATATGAAATGATTTTTTATTTTTTTTTTTTTTCAATACACCTTTTATCTGTCTTATATGAACACGTTGCACCGATTTTGGGGCACTTTTTTGTACTATATCTATCTATCTATATATAGGGATTACTTTTTAACAATAAATGGCGCCCAGCGATAGGCCGACGGCTCAAATATAAACCTAGTACCCCATACAATGTGTAATCTATACGATTTCGGTATCCGTCCCTTAGGCAATTTTCTTCGTTCAAATAATGTATCCTCATGCCTTTACTATATTGTCAATGGGCCTATAAGTAGGAGAGTTACTTACTTACTTACTTAGGTGGCGCAGCAGTCCGGGATGGTTCTGGGCCTCAACCAGTACGCCTCTCCAATGAGCACGATCTTTGGCTAACTGCCTCCATTTGCACACTCCAAGTTTGTTGACGTCGCTTTCCACTTTTGCGCGTCACCTAAGGCGAAGTCTTCCTCTTCTGCGTTGTCCCTCCGTTTTATAAACGAAGACTTTTTGGCCTGGGGTGTTGGTGTTTTTTTGTATCCAAAAAAAGTGTATCGAAAAGATGAATGGGTCCAACGTTGGGCGCCAATTAATATTATAGAACACAAATCAACATTGCCAGTACTTTCCTCTCCATTCTTAAATATTTCCAGATCGTAAGAGTGATTGCGGTTAGTCCGTGCTACGATATAATGTAAATATGATTCTCGACTCCTGTGTTTCGAAACTAACTGGTCTTTTAGGAACCTATACAAAATTGTTCTCACAGTTTCCGACAATAGATACTGTACAGGCTGCAGTGTGGATTCATTCTCTTACAAAGTCTCACTGCTGTTTTCCATGTCCTACTATTGAGTGAATCCAAGCATAAATGAAGAAACGAGGGCGTTCCTTTCATTTGTATTCTAGGTCTACTCTTAAGTGACCTATTTTGTTTTGGTAACATTTTATAATTGTTAACCAGGCTGCAACCATTTGCCTCATGTGTTTTAAATTTGCTTAAGCTATAGGTGAAAGAAAAATCTGCCGAATTGAAAAGAGTGTTGAACTCAGCGTTGGGCGCCAGTTAAAACGACCTCTTTATAATTTATAAAAAATTGAGATGGTGAGGCATGGAGCTCTATAACATAACGCCTGGATACGAACCAAAATAGAATATAGTGCTCGCCGTTATTTCTAACAACTGTACGTTTTGTTTAATTGACAACCATTCAAGTTCGCCAGACGAGGTGAACTTTTTTTGGGGTCAAAACTGGTATGTCAAAACTGGTATGTCAAAACTGGTATGTCTCGCTAACCATACACTGTATAATTTAAAATTATTATTTATCTTAACTGCGTCACCATTGTAAGCCATTATGGTGCCTAGTGATCTATGGAAGTCCTCATATTTTGTTTAACCTAAGTTCAATGAAATCATTGATTCTATTGGTTGCTGACACACAATTCGAATGTTATCGATCATTGACACTACATATTATGAGTCAAAAGGAATAACTCTTTAAACACCCTTCCGATAATGCCTCATAGATAACTGATATTTCATAATATATTTACGTCTACCCCAAGTGACTATTATAACAATCACCATAAAAAAACTGACACCACATATAGTTATCTATGATGAAATTACTGAGAACTAATTAATGTATCTTATCTCAGCTCTGGTGGTTTTTCTCACGAAATGGTAGCGGCGATTAGTGGAAATACGTAGATACACAGTATTTCACTTGAATAATTTATTATTCAAATGAATGAGTGAGAAAAAGTAAGGATAAAACAATAATGTTCACTAATGTTCACTAGTTGTGGAAGATCTTAACAAATATGTTGTGTGACTGCGAAATTATCTTAGGCCAGGGCCACACACGATTTTAAGAGAGTAGAAAAGGGAACGGATTCATGGTGTAATCTTCCCTTCTTTTCTAAATTAACCAAAAAATCAAGCTCGACACGACTTTTATATGTGGCCCTGGCCGTTCATTGCCATACCACTTCCTTTAAGGACCTTATTTTTTTTATGTATTTTTTGCTGACCTCACTGTCTTTAACTATTCTCAAATAATACTTATTCATAGTTTTCTCTGAGAAACGAAAGAGAAGCATGCGATTACGATGTGCATGCAATGTAATCAACAGCAAGGAAATGCGCAGAGGGCTAGTGCGATGAAATGAGACAAACTGGAATTTAGATAGTGTGAATACATATTGAGTGCGTTTCCCAGGGATTTTTAGAGGAAACACTCAATTTAGCTGTGTCCACGGGGACTGAGCTTCCTGTTGATCGTGGCCTACCAAGATGCTTCGCTATATGTTGTCATCGGGTTGGTGATGAAATCTCCTTCTCCAAAATCCCCTGTGCTGAAATCCCTTACACCAAAAGACCCTAAGAGAAAATACCCAGGGATTTATAATTATTATAATTCTGTCGCCGCGATCTCTAAAAATGGCGTTAAAATGTGAGATACGTATGAGGGGCATGGTGCTAAGCCACAATTCATTGTTGAAAATCGTTTAGCCAACGGATATTTAGGATGTACGACGATTAACGATTACCAAAGGCTTGTAAGCTGCTCGAGATGTTGGCGGAGCTATTCCACGTTTCGCATGCGTATAAGGCAGTACCGATTTTACATATTGGATTCAAAGTGTTTTAACTCGGTGCGAAGCGTTATTTTTCTAGAGTTCGAGACTAGAGAAAGGATTCCGAATGCACCACGAGCTTTATTTATTCTATTCCTTACATCCAGGTCCGTTCCACCTTCGAGTGACACATAACTATACCCAGATAGTTGAACTGCGTGCGTGACCTCTTCTATGGTTTCCCGTCTCAAGATAACCTGTTGTTGAAGGTCTCATAATTTTTGGTGCATCATTTTTGTCTTGCGGGCGTTTATCCTTAAGCCAGCCACACCCCCGTTCTGTTGCAGTGAATGACACATTTGGTTAAGGGCATCAATGTTATTTGCCAGGAAACAGATATCATCAGCGTAGTCCAAATGGCTTAGCTTATCAAACGGGTTCCATTGGATACCAATTACCAATTCTCTTGTTTGTACCCACCGTGGCAGTCATTATACCATCCATCCCAAGTAAAAACAAAATCGGTGACGGTTTTTTTCATGCTAAATCTTCTAGGTCCGCCATTTCGGCTCTTTTAAGTCTTTCAAGTCTCCTTTATTCTTTGTATACACGTGTTATAAAGGAGCATACCTCCAGCCAGTCATCTTCTGACTTCAACATAATGGCTTACTCTCTCTCCTTGTCGCACTTCAAATGCATCGGCAAGCTGTCCACTGTGCAAAACGAAACACCTTGCGCTGTTGTAGGACTCTTTACTAATAGCAACAGTTTTTTCAGGGATGCCTCTAATAGCAAGCCGATCTCCAGATGCAATCACAATTAACGCGATCGAAGACCTTTTCAAAATCGACGAACCTAAAAGATTGGCAAGATGATTATTGAACTTTGTGCGTTAAAGTCCGATTTTTGTACAACTAGTGTTGTAGGTGGCGCCATCAGAACTCCTTCCTCAATTTCTAAACAGAAAAAAGTCCGCTGGCATAGGTACCTTTTGTAGCGCTTTTCATCTTTCGGACCTGCATCAAGGATGACCTCAATGCGTCACTACTCGCCCTTCGGTACTGACCTAAGAATATCATCAGGAGAATTCTTTTTCACAGCAGACCTTCCAGCCAATCCTAACACTTTTCTAAAGAAGTTCCGTGAGCAAATTGGGAAGGTACGACCAGCACCCACGGCTCATCATACTAAGTCACGTTTCTTCATCCTAAAGGACCTGTTTCGCATGCTCGCATGTTTTTCTTCGAGTGGATAATGCCGTCAGACGACCGGGTCCGCACGAGGTTATCAAAAGGATCAAAGATCGAGAATTCATCATTCGCATTAATGGCATTGAGAAATACATCTCGAAAGATCGCTTAAAGCCAGCATTCGTTGCCTAGACAGGCCCAATTTCACAAAATGATCGACCAACTCCAGAACCCGTAACGTTTTTGTTATTGTCAAAGAGCAAATTAACCAATAATGCTGCCGCTTTAAAAAGCTGTCTGATGTCAGAATAACATGTCATTTAAAAAGGAGCCAGGTGAAGAACTACCCTTTAGCTTTTTCTAAAGGAATATATCTACTAACTACGTAGAGAACTATATAAGCCTTTCACCGGGTGTTCAATAAAGCGATGACTAACTGTCATCTCTCGGTAAAATATTCTGCTGCCACACCTATAAGCTCCCTGATTTTTCAGCTTCTATGACAAAGGCTTTTATGTAGCTACGCTTTTCACGATACACGCTACGCTACACTTATTCTCCTACCCTTATTCGGTATTTTGATTCTCGCTCGCTTCTCCCTTCTGCTGGGAAATTTAAGACATTTCCGTTCCCCAATCCGTCACCAGATATCTATCCAGGTTTTAGGTACGTAACTCTTTTAGGAACCCGCGTGTGGTGTATTTTTCGGAGTGGCTAGTATAGTCTTTAAAGCGCAGTTCTGCCAGGTTGTTTCATTGGTGGAAAGTACGCCATGGGCATTTCTATAGCGGCCTCTAGGATTTTTGTCTGTTTTTGTCTGTGGCAAAAATCTCTAGAATTCTCCCTAAAAAATAAATAAATAAATAGTTGCCGCAACAGACATGTAGGCCTAGCTTCTCACAACCATTCGTTTGTGTGAGTTTTTGGGGCGACTACAATTTTATGCCGAGTCCGAACGGCTTAATTAAGAGGCTTTTTGAGGACGGCTGTACTCTCGGTTTGTTTGTCAGACGTTTGCGAGAGGTGGCGCAGTGGAAAAAAACCTTCAGATGTAATTTGTGTTTTTTCGGGGGTCGAACCTGGGACCCCTCGCACAGTAGTCCAGCACACTAACCACTGAGCCACTGCGGCTACGAACGTCTATGCACGTCTTGTCAACTATCTTGTGACATCCATGACAGTTGAATAAATTTGTCAGCAACTCTTTTATTATATTCCGATGCTCCATCTACGGTAAGGTAATCTATTCCAAGACTTCCTTATGTTCCAAATGATGGATAATGAAACCACTCTCACCACCACCAGCAGCGCTCAGATCTCAATACTCAACCCTTGAACATCAATTACTGTCCATTAGCGATGCACTTTTCTATTTTCTAATGCACTTTGTGCGGTCTCACATCCAATGTAATGTGTTGTCAATAATACCCTCTCAAAGGAGACAAAGGACCTTGGTCGCAGAGAAAGTGCATTTTCCAGTATGTATAAACAAACGATCCTCCCTCTTCCTGACTTATCATAGTCGTAGGTATTGCATCTCAATTTTAATATCGTATTTCACATCTTCTATATACAGTTAAGTAGGTATCCTACGATTAATCCCAAATTAAAACGGAAGAAGGCGAAGAGAAACAAAAAAAAAAAGTCCAACAGACAGAAGGGAAACTCGTTGATTTATATTCACCAACTGTCGGCATAAGTGCGATCGTAAATTGTTGGAAAAAAAAAATTATTTCTATTTTTAAAATTTAATGAACAAACTATCCATGCATGCAGATAGTGATTAAATAATTCAATTGAGATCATAACTCAACAGAGAATATTCATACAGTAAAGATACTCAGATACTCACGTACGAGTGAGTAGTGGATTTATGGTGTATACGTTTATACAATTTCGCAATGTTGATGCACTCAGAAGTCATAATGATGAGCAATCGTCATAAAATGTTAAAGTTATCGGAATATGTACTTGGAGGAGTATATACTCACCATTTGTGGAAGTTACGTATAGTTAGATACATTCAATCACAATCAAAATAAAATAATCATAAGATAGCTATTTTCTTGTAGATAGAAGATACACACAATTGTATACTGTACTAATTAAATTGAGTTTGCAGTGTTGTCAGATCAGAAAGACACACCACGCTCTTCGAGAAAGTACCACAAAAAAATATTATACATACCCATAAATAAAGTTTGGTTCATTTGGCAGATACAATTTTTCTCTTAGATCTATAGATAGTTTAGTGCATATTGCAATTTATTTTATTAAAATGTTCACCCACTCGTACATTAACACTAATCCTTTTGATTTTGATGGTTGTTTTACGTCACAGGTCGAATATGAATATCTAAGTCGGCTCTCACATTGAGGCAACAATCAATAAGCAACTGGCAATAGGAAACACGCAAAATTATCGCTCACAATTATTTTACTTTGAATTAAATTAGAGGTCTCATATCAAAGCTACTAAATATCTTTCGAACGAAAAATGTTGCTGATGGCTTATTGGCAGTTGCTATAGCAACTATAGTTGCTTATTGCTTGTTGCCTCAATCTGAGAGCCGCCTATATGTTGACGTTCGACAAATGAGATGACGTAAGACTGTACGCGCAGTACAGTGGCGCAATCTTTAATACAAATCTATGCCATATGCACGTTTGCCGTCGCAATATGTTTTATCTTACACTCCGTGCAGCGTTGCCAACCACTTTTCACGAAAAAATGCCTAACTTGAAAGAAAAAGATGTCTTTTTCAATAAAATAATGCCTTAAATAATTTTTTAAATAAAGTGGAATAGTAAAATAAAAATTAAACACAAATATAAAAGAATAAACAAAAAAAAAATCTTAAATTATAAAATCACAGAAAAAATTCTTAATAGGAACAAAATTCATGACATTTTAGTTTCATAAGTATAGGTACAAAGTATTGAATACAAAACAAACATAGTTTTAGTCCTCAGATCGCCTTGGTCCTTGAAATCATACATTGGTTTTTGAAACAAGGATATGTCTATTTGTTTGAATTGCAGATCATAGCAGTTTTTATCTTCAAAAAGCGACTTTGTGTGCAGAATTCCACTTAAAGTACTTTTATACCCAGTTTTACACTGGGAAGTCCGGTTTCACAATCTGATCTGAACTTCAGTTCAATTGAATTCAGTTTAACTAAATTTAATGAATAGAATTTGGCAGTATTGTACAGTACTTAGCTTTAATACGACTTTTCCAAAATAGTTTCTTTTCTTTTTTTTTCAAAGAACACGCAAAACAAAGTAAAATGTGTGTTTTTGACAATCGGCTGATCTGAGGTCTAAACGGCAGAACACTGTAGTTTAACTTAAACTACAGAATGAACTCTGTTCAAGGGTTAAACGAAACTGTGAAACCGAATTATTTGTTGAACTAAAGTTTAAACAAAAAGTGTAGTTGAAACTCTACTGTGAAAGAATGTTTAAAAAAATAAAAAGTCAGTAGGTATGTTGAATCAAAAAAAAATTTAAAAAATGATTGAAATAAAAAAAAGATGCCTTTTTGACAAAAAACGAGCCTTAAAGCCTTAGCTTATGAAATAATGCCTAAAAGGCATGAAAAAGCCTTAGTTGGCATCGCTGACTCCGTGTCAGTTGATTTAGAGGGATTAAAGTGTTCCTACATTTTCGACTCGAAACGGGATTTTAACTTATTTATTCGTAATGGGGATTTTATTTTTTGAAAAACTATTATTGTATGAAAAACTTTGATTTTGCTTCTGGATTATTATTATTTGACATTTTAATTTCTTTTCCATTAAGTCGAGAGAATGATATTGGATAAGTGGCCGCGCGCCGGGCGTCAGAATTGATTACCATTCGGGCCGATTTATGGGATTTTCCATCACTAGAACAACCAGAACATCCGGCGATAGGTCCCCGCATTCTTGACGGATATTCTCTTTGAGGGTATCAAAAGCCTTAAGCCTTGACTAATGACTTCAAAAACCCCACCAAAAAAGAGATAGAAATGGATCTCGTCGCTCATGATGATTTTCGATGCAAAAATTGTCTCCCCCATGGCCAGGATTTAGGATGGCTTGAGTGTTGAGTTACACGCACTTGGCGGTCAACAACTAACAACTGATGCACTGTCTGCACTTTGTAAGGGTACATCTTACAGTTTTTCACCAAAATTCTCTGTAAAGAACGCCAATTGATGCCGAATTGCGTGGCACGTGCATCGTCTGATCGATACTCCGAGGTCCTCTCTGATATATTCAGCCATGGCTATGATATAATCCGCAGAACGGCTGAGATCCAGATCCGGTAGCCTTTCGTGTTGTCGCATACTCTTTTCGGAACGGCGGCTAAACATCGTAGTTCTTAGTGTTTGCCCAGTGGTTTGGTATCGGAAAACCAAGAAATCTGCCCCGAAATTGCAGCGTAAATTTCACCAACTTACCTATGGTGGAACAGGGAAATCGGTTTAAAGAGAAAGGCATTAAGAAAACTTAATATTAAAATGAAACTATTTAAGACTTACGTAGAAGGCACGTGCTGCTTCCAGTTATGTCCAAACCAAGCTCTCTAGCTTCCGCGATGACTTGGTCTTTGAAACAGAGGTTTATTCTTTCTTGTCTTCTCAAACCTGGGGGCTGGGATTCGAAGACCCTCTTAGCTGGACCATTATTGTCCATTCGCTCGATGTGGCCAAGCCACTGTAGTCAACTTGTTTTGGCTTTTTGGACTACATCCACATCTTGGTGCAGCTCATAGAGTTCGCGGTTGTATCTTCTCATCCATTCGCCCTCTCCTCGCACACAGGACCAAAATCCGCCGAAATTTTTTTCTTTCGAAGGAGCCCAGTATCAGCTCGCCCTTCTTGCTTATCGTTCAGTACTCGGCGCCATAAAGCAGAACTGACAGGATAAGAGTTTTCTAAAGCATACACTTTGTCCTTCGATTTAGGTGTTTTGAACCCAATTATTTTGCCAAACCGATTTCCTAGGGTAATTCTTCGCCGGATCTCCACTAGGGTGTCATTCTTGGACTCTATTTCTACCTCGAAATTGTGCAGGTTCCAAACTGCACGTTGCAGCGCGTATTTTCCAGCGTCACGCGAAACACCTGAACCAGTTTTGCCGGGATTACGAATTCGGCCATCGACATATAGAGCTCCTGACGATGTACAACACGGCTTTGATGTACGTGGTTTGTTTCGACTTGAAATTCGTTGGTCTTTTCCAGGATTTGCCTCAGTGTGAAAATCTGGTCGCCTTTTTTTGTAGATGGAACATATGGAGCTGATAGCCATACTTGGTAGATGATTCGGTGCATCCTTTCTACCAAAACATCACCACCGTATTTAAAGAGCTCCTCTGGTAAACCATCATAACCGGCGGCCTTGTTGTTCTGAAGCTTTTTATAGCCAAGCCAACTTCTTCATTGGGTGGTGGAACTGGTTCTTCATTGACTAGACATGGGTTATCTTCTTGCCCTATCACTTTCTCTACACTACAAATACACATATACAATATACATACAGTGATACAGGATATGAATGTTCTAGAGAACGCTTTGTGAAATTCTATAGCGTTGGCTTCAAAGCACAATGTGGTCCCATGGAC
This sequence comes from Cheilosia scutellata, assembly GCA_955612985.1. Lineage (NCBI taxonomy): Eukaryota > Metazoa > Arthropoda > Insecta > Diptera > Syrphidae > Cheilosia > Cheilosia scutellata. Next base: position 87,195,538 of record OY015313.1, read on the forward strand.
TATTCTGAACTGGTAAAAACGTCGTCTTGAATCTAGAGTCAGACCTACCCTACCTCGAGCTCCAATGTTGTCTCTTTATGAATTTATTTGCTTTGCAAGTTGCTACTCTTATAACTCCTACTTGTTGGTCGTTTAGGAGTTGAGTAAGTGCCTTTAGCCGGTAAGAATCCATCACTACCTAGAGTTATGGAACCTTTAGTGAAACTGCAACTTTTTAGTTACCCAGTCCAGTAGAATGCACCTGGTTGCAATAAACGACGCCTTTTGTAACAAATTCATATAAAGATACATTGAAACATTTTTGAAACGAGCTCATTTTGTATTCATTATAATTTATTCACATTTAAGGAACTAATCTTCTATATATATATAAAAGAAAGTGTCCGAAGTGCGATGTAATCCTATAACTCGAGATAGCCCGAACCGATTTTGATGATTTATACTTTGTTGGAAAGGTATTTTCTCAGTACGGGTTTTAGAAAAAAGAAAAATTGGACAAAGGGGCGTGGCACCTCCTATACAAAAAAAATCTTTTATCTCGAAAACAACTGAATCGATTGAGTTCAAATTTACATACGATCTTAGGTATCGGCCCAGGAGTAATCCTGTGAAGATTGGTCAAAATTGGACAAAGGGACGTGGCACCTCCCATACAAAAAAACATTCAAAATCTTATATATACAAAACCGCCGAACCGATTGAGCTCAAATTTACAGACAGTCTTAGGTATTGGCCCAGGAGTGCTTCTTTGAAGATTGGTCAACATTAGACAAAGGGACGTGGCACCTCCCATACAAAAAAGATCTTCTATGGAGTGAAAATCGATGACGTTGTAACTCGATAACCGCAGGGGAGATTCTCATGATTCTTTTTTGTTTTATTTCAGGTTTACGCAGAAATAAAATTCCAGAAAATCGATTTATTCTCATTTTTCGCATTTTACGATAGAACATTATTATCTAAGATTACCTATATAAAAACGTTGGTGCGTATGTAAGTCCGATAATGGCCGCTGAACCACTGAAGCTATCCACCTTCATTCCTATTAAAAGAAATAATTGAGCAAAAATATCAAAATAGGTAAATCTTGAAATATTTAAAATAACTATTTTAAGCAGAACAACGTTTGCCGGGTCAGCTAGTCAAAAATAAAACGCAAACGTTGATCCATAATGTGTTTTTTGAATAGCCATTAGTTGAAAAATGAAATAAAATTGTCCACTTTTTTTTATAGAGTGCTGTAAACAACTCAATTAAAAACAATTCTCTGCAGTGTACGACTGCGGGAATATCATAGTTAATTTAGTCATATGTGTACCTACCTACAGAATACAGTCCATTCATTACGCCAATATCAGGCAATAAACAAAAAAAAATATAAAAAAATACAAAAACAAATCATTGTGTGTATAAATCAACCACTTATCTTAAATAGCAAGCCGCAACAATTGTACAATTATTACATTATTACGTAAATCGTCGAAACTGATTGCAAATGAATATGAAATATGATTGCATCAGTAGCTGGCACGTGTGAAATTGTAGTGAATATATCTATCGAAATCATTATGCCGTCAATGTCCAACTTTTGCTTTTGTTTCTGCATTTTAATCAGCGTAAAATGAAGATAAAGTATCTACTATATTATTATTGAAAAAAAAGTTTAATTGTTGACTCTGTATCCTTACATAAATTTATAAATAAATAAATAGTGGCCGCAACGGATCCATGTAGGTCGGAGTTAAGCTAGACTATTACAGTGATTCCAATTTTTGACATGTCGACATCAGTATGACGTCAGATTTTGTCCTAGGTTAGTGGGTTGGCAAAACAGGAGAAACCTTTAGGTGCCACACTTAGATCAATGTATAGATCCGTTGTGATAAAGATTTTGTCTTAAAGTTGTGTTCAGACAAAATCTGACATCATTTTGACGTCAGTATGTCAATAATTGACACGCTTTTTGACATTTGTAATAGTAGCATTAAACTCTGTTTCTACTAAGCTTGTTTATTGCCGGTCTCTAAATTAAATTAAAATCGACTTACTGAACTGAGTCGTTCACTTAGTTCAGTTAGTTCAGTATATAGCGTTCATGAAATAGTGCCCCTATAAGCACTTCTTCAAATTGTGTATTTTACTATTTTGAAAGTTATAGTTGTAAGAAAGTAACAACAACATTTTTTTTTAACAAAAAATGTACCTAAGCGTGTCCTTAGCCGATAACAATCGACTATTAAATTATTTGACTGCATATGCACGATAGGAAAATTTCCAACCACTTTTTTTATCTGATAGGATATTTATAGTTAACATAATAATTAAAAAAAAAAAATTTTTAGAAAAAATCAGTGCAAACGGCTTATTTTCATCTAAAAATCCATTTCTTGTAAAGGGTCCGCCAAATAACTTTTTTTTTTTTTTGAAAATGCTATAAAAAAAAAACTACTGAATATTTTCTCAAATTTCTTTTTTTATTTGAAAATACAATCCTTCCGGTTAATAATGGAAAATAATTTTATTCAAATGGCTGCCTCGGCTGGCCATGCAGTAGCCACACGATCGGTTCAATTTTTAAGCACATTATCGATTGTGTGCAGCCGTATTTCACCAATGGCTTCACGAATATTGTCCTTTAAAGCGTCAATTGTCTCTGGCATGTCGGCGTAACACTTATCTTTTACGGCACCCCACAAATAATAGTCCAACGGTGTCAAATCGCAGCTCCGCGATGGCCAAACGACATCAGCTCTGCGGCTGATAATGCGATCTTCAAAAACAGGGCGCAAAACATCGAGTGTAGCTTCGGCTGTGTGGCACGTAGCGCCGTCCTGTTGAAACCAAATGTTGCCAATATCCTCCTCTTCAATTTTTGTGAACAAAAATTCCGTTCAACATGCCCCGATAACGATCGCCATTGACTGTAACGGCCACTTCTTGCTCATTTTCGAAGAAAAATGGCCCAATTATGCCTCTGGACCAAAATCCGCACCAAACAGTCACTCGTTTTGGGTATATCGGCTTTTCAATGTATGCGTGCGGGTTTTCTGTGCCCCAAATGCGACAATTTTGCTTGTTTACATACCCGCTGACGGTGCTTCTCTTCTTCCAAAATCCGTACGCAATTTTCGCACACATTCTGCAACATTACCATGATTTTCAAAGTAATGTCGCAATATTTCCCAGCGTTGTTCAAGCGTATACACAACCATATTCGTTCAGCGGAAGGATAAAACTAATTATCTGTCAAATCAGACATAAGCTAAGTGTTACCATTCGCGAAATAAGCACTAGTTGAAAAAAAAAAAAAAGTTAGATGGCGGACCCTTTATTTATCATTCTGGCGATAATTTTTTGACATTGATTAGCACATCCTTTTCACAGATTTAATCCTAGTAACCGCCACTGCTGGAACGATTCAATGGAACGATTTGCGAATTGACTGATAAGTTGATCCGAAAAAGTTTTGCGTAAGAAAAATAAGTTAGGTTAGGTTAGGTTAAATAGGGGTATGAGAGAGATATCTCATACGGCACTAGGCACCAAAAGGGCCCATCGCGATCCCTAGAGGGAACCAATTGCAGTGACCTACAATGGAAAAACACCTAAACACTTGCCCTTGAGAAAACCCCAATTTCCCTGCAAAAACCAAGTAGCCCCTTGTAGTTGGTATTGTCTATCTCCTCTAGATGTTGGAAGAAGTACCTGCCTAGAAATTTCCTTCTACTACGACATATTGCCTCACATTCACAAAGTATATGTGTTATGTCCTCTTCGGCTTGCAGGTCATCGCAGAATCTACAATTGTCCGAGTCTGCCAGCCTGAGCCTTTTGGCATGTTTTCTAAGAAGACAATGCCCTGATAATATGCCGATCAGTGTCCTGAGCTGTTCCCTACCTAGTTTGAGGATTACCCTAGATCTTTTACGGTCGTATTGCGGCCAAAGTGCCTTAGATACTGCGTGACCGGTGAGGCCCTCCCACCTCCGGTCGGCTTCCTTAATTATTTTATTCCTAATATCACTTCTTATGATGCAGGGAGGTGGTTTAATATCCACATCTCCTCCATCTAACATTTCCCCGCCTTTTCTCGCAAGCTCATCAGCCTGCTCATTTCCAGCTATACCGCAGTGTCCTGGTACCCAGCACAGTCTCACTCGGTTCTGACTGCATAATGCCTTGAGCATTGTGCGACAGTTCCTGACTAATTCAGAATTGATGTTTGTAGATTCCAGTGCCTTGAGCGCAGCCTGGCTATCGATGTAGATGGCTATATCCCTTCCGGATACAGATCTCATCCGCATTAGCTCTGCCGCTTTCAGAACAGCCAGAACTTCTGATTGGAAGACACTGCTTGTATCCGGCAGTCGTATAGACATTTTTAGGTCTGGGTCTACGGAGTAGATTCCAGCTCCAGTACCTTCCGCTGTTTTTGAGCCGTCTGTATAGACTGCTACTTCGCAATGTTTAATTACTTTATCCCTTTGCCATTCGTATCTTTCCGGGTATGATACCTCGTACGGAGTGTCGAAATCGACCAGAGGGTGAATTTCATCAGTTTGCACCTGTACGCCAGGGAGTAGCTCCGCTAGTATTGTACAGTGCCCAAAACTGCCCTCTTTAAAATAGCCCAAGGTTGTGAGCCGTAGCGCACTGCTTCCCGCAAGTTGCTTAATATGCAAGTCAAGTGGCGTGAGGTGTAGAAAGGTGTCCAGCGCTGCCGTAGGAGTGCTACGAAGTGCACCCGTTATTGCTATGCTAGACGCTCTCTGCACCGACGCCAGTTTGCCGACTACTGTTTTCTTCTTTGTCGCCTTCCACCATACTAGTGCGCCATATGTGAGTATGGGCCTGACCACCACTGTATATAGCCAGTGCACCATAGCAGGTTTTAGGCCCCAAGTCTTGCCTACTATTTTCTTACAAATAAAAAGAGCGTTATACGCCTTTTTGATTCTTTCCCCTACATTTGCATTCCAGTTCAGTTTCCTGTCCAGAATAACCCCAAGATACTTAGCCTTGTCAGACAGAGGCAATTCCACTCCTTCCAGTTTTGGGAGGTTAAAGTGTGGTATCTTATGTTTTCTGGTGAAGAGTACCAGTTCCGTTTTGGAGGGGTTGACGTTAAGTCCACAACCCTTTGCCCATAAGTTGACTTTTCTTAAGGCACTATCCATGATTTCACTTAAGGTGTTTAAAAACTTTCCCTGAATGATAATAACTAGGTCATCAGCATATGCTGTGGCACTTATACCCCTGGAGCTCAGTTTCTTCAGAATGTCGTCCATAACAAGCACCCAAAGGAGAGGTGAAAGGACTCCCCCCTGTGGTGTACCTCTTGTCACCGCCATTCTAATGGAACTTTGTCCAAGGGAGCAGTTTATCTTCCCACTTGCAAGCATGTTGCAGACCCAGATAACTATACTGTGTTCAATGTTCATATTTAACATGGCACTTTTTATAGCTTTGCCCTCTACGTTATTAAAAGCACCCTCAATATCGAGAAAAGCTGCTAGAGCAAACTCGCCCAAGTGTAAACTTCTTTCTATCTTCCCTACTACGCTATGTAGAGCTGTTTCTACCGATTTTCCCTTCATGTATGCATGCTGCGATTCGCTTAAGAATCCATTTTTGCATTTGATCCTGATATGAGCTTCTAATAACCGCTCTAGGGTTTTTAGCATAAAAGATGACAGACTGATTGGTCTGAAATCCTTGGCTGTTGTATGCCCCTGCTTGCCAGCTTTGGGAATGAAAACCACCTTCACTTCCCTCCATGCTGCTGGTATGTACCCTAGTTTCAGACTCTGTCTTAGAATCTCCATAATTTTCCGTATTGCCCTCTCAGGTGCTTTTTGCAGCATGATCGGTAAAATTCCATCTGGGCCCGAGGATTTATACGGTTTAAAGGACTGTATAGCCCACCGCATTTTTTTCCGATTTATGAGATCAACTATCTGCCCCTCCATGTGAGGGTCAATATTGATATCTGTACGACTTTGCAGCTCAGAATCCTCTGGGATAGTAGCCCCGGGAAAATGAGATTCCACCAGGGTTACCAGAACCTCCTGACTGCTTTCGGCCCAGGTACCGTCTTTCTTTTTGAGGTAGCTAGGTACACTCGCCTCTTTTGAGAGTACTTTACGTAGTCTCGAAGCCTTATCTGTATCCGCGATTGATTCGCAAAAAAGTTTCCACGAAGCTCGTTTGGATTTCCTAATTAAGTATTTGAATTGTCTTTTGCATTCAGTATACTCATTCCATGTAGTGTCGTCCCTGACCAACTTCGCCCTATTGTAAAGTTTCCTTACTTCTTTCTGTTTCAACCCTATGTCCCTGTTCCACCATTTCGGCTGTACCCTTTTTGGTGTCTTATTTTCCGGGCATACTTTCTCAAATGCCGTTATAAGTGTTTTGTTTATCAGCTCCACCGCCCTATCCAAGTCATTGGCAGTACTGCCAGGACTGAGTTGGGTATCGAGATTCTGATTTACCACTATCGCATATTTAGCCCAATCTGCTTTTTTAGGATTCCTATGTATACTACATGCCCTACTATGGAAGTCTACTTTGAAGCGTATCCATCGATGATCCGACATAGACGCTTCGTCCACAACCCTCCAATTTCCAACTACCAACCTGTCTGTATTGGAGACAAGGGTGATATCTAAAACCTCCTCCCTATTTCTAACTACAAAAGTAGGTGAATTCCCTCTGTTACAAAGAATGAGGTTGGACGATATAATAAAATCATAAAGACACTCACCTCTTGCATTTATGTCACTGCTGCCCCATTGAGAGTGATGGGCGTTCGCATCACAGCCCATTACATGAATCCAGTTTGTCTGACCAGCCAGTTTCTTCAATTTCTCCGGGATCACTACCTCAGAGTCATATGGGAGGTAGGCTGATGTCAAACATAGCGGTTTACCGTCTTCCCTTTCGCAGAGTACTGCAGTCAAGTCTCCTGAACTGTAATTATTCAAAAGAAAAGCCCTTATATGGTTTTTAATTAGGATACAAGTCCTGATTTTACCTTCTCCCTTATAGAACAACTCGTAATTCCGGTTCTTGTGCCCTTGGATCACGTTGTTCTTGTTGATCCAAGGCTCTTGTATCAGTACGGCTGCGACGTCCTGCTTGATGATGTACTCCAGCAAACAGGCCGTCGCTGCCCTACTATGATGCAGGTTTATCTGCAGCGCTTCCATCATCAACGGGGGGTTCCTCCTCGTCCTTGCCCTTGGTCGGTCTGACCATTACCCTTCCCATACTATACCTTACCATACCGTTGGATTTCTCCAGGTATGGCAGACTTTCCTTGTTTAAGGACAGCAGGAAGTGCTGTCCATATTGCCGTCTTGGTCCCGTCTTTAGGACCCTCCATGTGTCGGCTTTAAGTTCCCGGTTTTGCACATGTAGGAGCCCTAGTAGCTTCTCAGGGTAGGTGTATGGGCACGGAACCCAAACCCATGCCGTCGGCGGAGTGTACTGTGCCAACTCCGCCACCGTCATGCATTTCAGTTTCATACCTTCCCATGAGTCGCTACTCCCCAGGATGAACCCTCTCAGAAATTCTACCGAGGAAGTGTTTCCACAAGCGACAACCTTGCGCCCTCCTTCCCAACCAGCACCGTCGAATAGAAGTTCCACGTTTCCCGTGTCGGACAATTCCTTCCACAGGGCGTCTTGGAACTTTTCTTCGACGTATTTCCACTGGTCGATTGTCAGGCGACCGCAAGGTTCCCGCTCGTTTACTACAGCAACGAGAAGCTCATCTTTCGGGTCGCTTTGCCCTCGGCGGATAGCGGATGAAGTCCCAGCCTTCATCTTCTTCGCGTCATTAGGCTCCGCGACGTCGTCCGACCTGCCTCTCTTGCTGCTGAAACCCGTCTCAGCAGAGTTCTTCTCCCTCACCTTTGCTGCGTAAGACGTAGAGGGCGCCGGTCCGGCTTCCTCCCTCGTCTGCACATTAGCCCTCCCTTTTGCCTTCTTTTGACTGAGCGGTGGAACGGCCAGAATAGCCTTTGCTCTTTCAAAAGAGGATTTTTCCCATTTGCTGAGAGTGCTAGGATCGCAACCCTCATATTTGGCCACCTTGCGCATAGCGCCTCGAAGTGCAGCCTTTGCCTTCTGGTGCTCGTTATGCTTCGCACCCTTGCTGTTTGTGTTGGGGAGAGCACCTGTCACAGCGGACGAGCCAGCTGTTTCCACTTTTCCCCCCTCTGAAGCGTCGCCCTGTTTTGCCTTGACGTCGGATCCAGCTTCATTGGCAGCGGAAGTTCCAGCTACCTCAGCCTTCTTCTCAGCCATTTTATTTCCCTTATTTTCCTTGACGTCGGATCCAGCTTCATTGGCAGCGGAAGTTCCAGCTGCCTCAGCCTTCTTCTCGGCCATTTTATTGCCCTGTCTTTTTGCAGTTTCGAAATTAGCCTCTTTGACAGCGGATGCTCCAGCTGTCTCAGCTATCTCCTCGACCGCGTTTCCCTTAGATTCACCTGTGAGAGTACCAGCCTGCTCACAAGTGAAAGCGCTAACGTTAGTGAGAGTGTCGTCAGACTCCCCACTATCGCTAGCCAACAAACTCCCTTCCTCCAATTCCAACGCCAGGAGGGAGACGGTTGAGGAAGAGGATAATTCTCCTTCGCTCAGCTCCATCTCCCCCTCAGCATGAATTGCTTTTTGTTTTTTAATATGTTTTTTTTGTTTTGTTTTGTCCATTATTTGTACTTTAAATTTGTCCCCACGAGTAGAGCCGGAAATAACAAGGTCAGCCCAGGCAGCGCCGCTATACCTGGGTAAGGCTAATTACAACAGACCCGCGCCAAGGCGTCTGAGGGAGCTCGTTAGTAGCCGGTTTTACCCCCGGCCGATTGCAACCAGAAGCACGGTTTGCTATACGCTCTCTCCACTTCTGGTATCAGGTACGATTTTAGGGTTGTCTCCCACCTCAACTAATGGATCACGACATACGATTAAAGCGTAAGCATAAATCCTTGGCTGACACCAACCAGACAAGCTGATTGGCCATTTTCAGACGGGCGCCCGCGGGAAGGAACTACAAGCTGAGGATTTTGCCCAAGTCCAAGAAAAATAAGTAAAATTAGTAAAATTATTTGTCTATCCAATTTAATTGTCAATTTCTCAATTTGATTGATAAATTGGTTTTATATAATTCGGAAATTGGCTTGTCCAAATTTTAAACTTTTTTTAAATAATTGGTGAAAAGCTATTGAAAATTGATATAGGAATTGCCGAATGTAAGGTTGACAGATTGCAAAAGAAAGACCGTGCAAATAGATCAACTGTCAATTGGCATTTCCTCTTTGCAGTTTGTCAAAATTTTTCGATTTTTTTTTTCTCTTCCTTAACAAACAACACAAAATTTTATTCGATTCAGTATATTAGTTTGGACGCCATCGTGTTTTCAACAGACAGATACACAGACAGACAGGCAGACGGACATGGTTAAATCGATTCAGAATGTGATCCTGATCCATAATATATGTATGTACTTTATGGGGTGTCCAGTTACTCCTTCTTGGCGTAACAAATGTAATGGTAAAGGTGAATACAGGGTGGGCCAAATACAAGTTTCTTTTTAAAAATGCAATAAAATTAACAAAATTAAGCTTTTTCCATTGTTAGTAAGAGCAAACATTCCCATTAGTTATGGAACACAACGTCGTTCAAGTGGCTGCCTCGGCTGGCCTCGCAGTAGCGTCTTCTATCACTCCAATTTTCCAAGACCTTGTTGATGGTTTCGGGCTGTAGCTCACGGATTGCTTGGATGATATTGGCCTTAAGTGCTTGAATCGTTTCCGGATTATTGGCATAACATCGGTCCTTCATGGTTCCCCACAAAAAAAAACCCCCAAGGGGTCAAATCGCAGCTCCGAGGCGGGCATGACATCGCCAAGACGGCTGATAACACGATTTGTAAATTTGGTGCGCAAAAGATTGATTGTGGTATGGGCTGTGTTTCATCGCTCGCCACCCTGCATGAACCAGAGTTCGTCTAAATCCATGTCTTCAATTTCAGTAAAAAAAAAATCAGTTAAAATGGCTCTGTAAGCGAATAATCCGAGATCTTTGTGCAGAATTCTCCTCAGGGTATAGTGCGTGAAATGTTGAGATCGATGGTGAATTGATGTTCGTGAATTTAGTCTCACACTCTTGGCTACAGCCTTTCCGTCTGTTTTCAATATTTCCCAAAGTTGTTCAATGGTAAAGCGACTCATTTCGTTCCGCGGAGGTATCATTCTGTTAAGATTTCGAGCCGGAAACAACTGTCAGTGTCCTATATGATTTAAACCACTATGGCCCGCCCTTTATACCTTCCTGTGGAGGGAATAAAACACTTTTTTTTTATAAATTTTCCAATTTTTTGGGCAACTTTTTAATTTTTTTCTTAACGTAAGAACCGCTGCGGCATCGGTCGTAAAATTTCGCTGCTGCTGCGCTGCTGGGTGGGGCGCATCCTATTTTTAATTATTCTGGCGCAAAAATCAGGCTGAATTTAAGCGATGACACGGGTTATGTTGACTTTGAGGGTAGTACTGGCTTATTGGCATAGACCTGACACTTAAGGAAACCCCATAAGAAAAAGTTTAATGGGGTCAAATCACACGATTTGGGGGTGACCAGTTCACGTCGTGATATAACCTATAGGCATGTCCTCAAATGGCTCGTCCTGAATGTCGTTTATGGCATCAGCTGTACAGAGGTCATTCACATCCAATTCGGGCCAACATAAATTGATTGTCTTGTCTGCGGATAGCCTGTGCGCAGTGCGGAATTGACTGCCTCGGGCTGTCCTGCACACTTTCAAGGACAGCATCGATATTTTTAGCAAATTTTGCATTTCATTGACGTACAGGTGATAGCTGATAGTCAAACCTTGAATAATCGACTGAAAAGGACGACCATGTAAACCGTATTAGATATAACATTACCACAAGAAATTCCTCGACACTTCAACTTATCTGAATCTGAAAATAAAACAAAACAGGAAAATAAGACAACAGATAATTACCTCCATGAACTGTCAAAATCTACCCGTCACTATTGGAGAACCCTTTACTTGGAAGCTGCTGATATATTTAAACAAGCTTCCATTTATTGCCAAAGTGAGCAATTAGAAGCGATTTAGGGAAATTCGAACTCCAAAAAGGGGCAAAAAGAGGAGGGGGTTCAATTTTGCACAACCAATCAACCACCAACTTCTGGTAACACTTAATCTAACTTAACTTTATTTGACTTAAACAGAGCAGTCAAATGAAGTGATGAAACTTTGGACGTATGGATAGATTAGGGCTACCAACGTTTTTTACATTGTGTAGCTTACATTTTGAGCTTTAGTGCTGAAGTTGTGTGCTTTTATAAGTCTCTAGTCACTCGAGAAGGAGAAATTTTAAACCCAATCTAAATCTCCTAATTAAAATGTTAATTTTTAAAAAATATATCAAAAGAAACAGTAAATATTTTTATTAGAAATTTTTTTTTGTTCCACGCCCACTTTTCGGAGGTCGATATTCAGCTCTTTAATGCATCAGCTTGCTCCAACTATCAATCAACCTTTACATCGTTTCACTCCAAAAAAATCTGAATGGGAAGAGATCGTCTCTCTTTATACGTGGGCAGAACTAGGATATCACACGTTCCACAACAAATACAAATGGACTGCATCGCATTTCCTTATGTACTCAGCTCTCCATTATCATTAATTTTCTTTCTTTTATCACATTTATCTCATAAATTCCACAATATACTGTTGGCCCCTTTCTTTCTTCTTTTCTTTTCGCATATATACTGAAATACTGCCATAAATTTAAATTATGTCCACATAACAATATAAATCACGCACAATAAATTTTTTTTTTATTATTATTCCCTCAGAGTTTAAAAAAGGATTTTCTTTTTTATTTTTCTTATATACATACATTAATGCACATCCTCACACACAATATATACGCATACTTACCTACCCTACCCCACCTATGAATAACTCTATAAATTTGCTACTCATGAACAAAAATAAAAGTACAAGAATTTCAAAATTTTTTTTTTATTTTTAGCTACTTATATTCTGTTTGGCAGCACTAATTTCGAAAGCCAAATTGAATTGTCATTGTAAGTAAAATTAGAACGTAGCCACGTAAAACTTTACATTACAAGAAAAAAAAAAACAAAGCTTGCACAAAATTTTAAACCAATTGGAATGTGATATTGTTTAATAAAAAAAAAAATAAATAAAAAATTCGTGTTGCCAAAATAGAAAAAGAAAAAAATTAGACATCTTTCAGACGACCCTGCCAGGAGTCGAACCTGGAATCTTCTGATCCGTAGTCAGACGCGTTATCCATTGCGCCACAGGGCCAGTTGGCGTTTGGGTAGCAAAGTTTATTCCACGTGGCGATAGATAAGCTTTGGTAAATTTTATTATTTGTATGTAATACAAATTATATTACAGTGGGGTGTGTGCTGTGCATGTGTGCTTTCCTTCAATTGATTAAATATGACACAGATGTGTCAAATATTGACTCATATTGATTAGAACAATTGAAACATTAAAAATAAATGAACAATATTATTGTGTACCTGTGTATACAGTACATTAAGGTAAATATTGATTTTTGGTTTGTTTGAAATTCATTTTGCCATCATTTTCAAGGTTAGAGATACACAAATTCAAGGGTAGAATTTGAAGTAGGTAATGAATGACACATAACTTTAAAGCTACTACATAATACAATTTTTGACATGCTTACGTCAATATATGAAGTCCGATTTTGTCCCAAAGTTGTTTGTAGACAAAATCTGATGTCATATTGACGTCAACATGTCAAAAATTGACACGATGTTTGACTTGTTTAATAGTAGCTCCTTACAGAACGTATTAGTTTGACAAGCAGCAGAGTTTCATACGCTTTATGGTAGTTGTGTGGTTATGTCCAAAGACTGTACAGTACACACAAAACACTCTGGTCTAGTTCTAATGTCAAAAGCTTTTAACCTACGCCTACGCGGCGAAAATGACAGATAGTAAATGCAGTTCTTCAGCATATTTGTTAGAAATATTTTTAATTAGTTTTGTACTCCTCGTTCTAAAAATAAAATCCACTCAAACGAATAGTTGTACGAAGGTCCTTAATTGTATTTGTTCTTAGAGTCATGTTTTTTAAAATTGCCAACATTAGCCGTTTTTTATTATCAGCTATGATCCATATAGATCATCGATTTACATGCACTTACAACAACAACATGTGATCCTGCTTTTCATCGAGATCACGAAACATGATCTGAAAATTAATTCAACTATTTCTCGTTGTTGTTTTGTGGCGTTGTTTATTTGTTTATTTCATTCACTAAATGTTAGTGTCCCTGTAAATTATTGCCACACAGTAATATCATCATCATCATTTTCAAATGGTCCGCTTGTCCATTAAGTGGGTCGCGGGTGTAGGTTGCTCAAGTGGACCCTCCATAGCTCTCGATCCTCCGCCATCGACTCCAAATCATCAAGTGAATCCCCAAACGGGTAGAGGAGAGATTATGGACTTGATCTAACCATCTCATCCTAGGTCTAGGTACCTAGAGGACGCCTGCCTGATGGTACGGATTCCATAGCACGTCGTGGGATCCTGGTCGGGGGCATGCGTTTAACATGACCAAACCACCGAATCATGGACCGCTCTGTCCGGAGAAGTAGCTGCTCGACGTTGAGTTCCTCACGTATTCTGGTATATATTTTTAATGCGATCTCTACGGGTCACACCAGCAATACAACGGAGAAATCTCATTTCGGCAGCTTGTATTCGCGATCTTATTCTTTCGGTCATTACCCAAACCTCATGACCATAGGTAAGAGTTGGAACAAACACCGAATTAAAGACTGACAACTTAGCTTTGACACCAAGTTCAGTCCTCCTAATAACAGAATGACCAAGCTGTCTCAAAATTGACCCAGCCTGACCAATCCTACAGGAAAACTCAGCATTGCTCCTTCCATCACTCGTGAATAAGACCCCGAGATACTTAAACTTCTCCACCTGTTTCAATGGGACTCCACTAACATGCAGAGTGCATTGAACAGGCGTTCTGGAGACGACCATCACTTCAGATTTGTTCACGTTAACCTTCATCTCATCACAGTAATATTGCCAGACCAAAATATGAAACACAATTAACAACACAAAAAATCAATTAGCATTTTATCAAAGTCGAATAAGTTACTACTCCGACTTTCGATATTGTTTTGTTTCGCTATATAGCACAGAAATATAAATAGAAATATTAGCAGTACAATACGGTTAATTATGATGCATATTTGAACATAACGTTTGAACATAGTTTCCCAAAAAAAAATATTGAATGCTAAACGTATGCAGATTTGTATTCATATGGTAACACCCCGACACAACAAGCGAAATGTTTTTTTTTTATTTTTGTAGCCATTTAAACTTCTTAGAATTTCGGTAAGTCTGACAGGCAAGAAATGCAGGCCATTTTAAAATGATATTTTTTGAAATAACTTATTTAAGTTTAGGTGGCTCTGCAGTAATGAGACTCAACCAAATACGCTTTTCTAGTTTCTGCTTTTTGGTTACCTGCCTTTAGTGGGGCACTTTTAGGGTTGCCTGTTCTCCCGATATTCCGGGAGTCTCCCGGTTTTTTTGCTAATCTCCCGGTCTCCCGAAAATTTTATGAAATCTCCCGAATTTCCAATATTTCATTTTAATTTTCAAAAAATCAAACTACAAACAGTTAAGAAAAACGATTTATGTGCCTATAGAATGGATTTGGCATCACTCTTTTTGTTCTTGAACTGCCACATTGACATTGACAGTTCCCGAATCGAAAGTCGTAGGAAATAATAATCTCAAAATTTCTAATTGTAATTCTTTCGCAGCGGATAATGCTTCGGTTAATTATGGAATCAACAAATCGATTTTCAAACATCTAAAAGCCAAAAATACAAACTTAATCAAAGTAAATTACAATTGTCACATGAAATGCATCTAAAAGACAGTCTTAGTGTCTTATGATGTGAAGACTCTTGTGTTAAAAGTTTATTACAAATTTTCCAACAGCACTAAAAGAATACGAACTCTCAAAAATGAGTTCGAGAAGTTTGAAATGGAGTATATGAAAATGCTTCGGCATGGTCCAACACGCTGGCTGTCACTTGGCAATGCTCTTGACTGATATGCTGATTGTTATTTGGCCAGTGTTTCGGTTATTTTCAAGACCATGAAAACAATTGTCATCCAGTTGTTTGGCAATTTGTTTATGAGAGTAATGCACCGAATAATGACGCAAAACCTGAAATATTTTTGTACTTCTTAAGTCATAACATCAATATATAAAAAAAACGAATTTAGCTTTAGGAGGTTTTTTAACCTATAAATACTTATAAAGTTAGAGAGATAGATAGACAAAAAATGTTATGGAACCCCTTCACATATCTTGTGATCCTGATTCATTATTATGTTGAAGTAAATATATTTCGAAGTAGTAGAATGGAAGTAGAAAATATGCTTTCAGGGGAAAACAACAATTTTGATGAACCACTGGCACAAAAGATGTGGTGCACAAAATTTCCAAAACAACAAGCTTCCGATCATTGAAAATATAATTAAAATTTGTTTTCTATTCAAATGCATTTGTGGAATGAATATTGATTGAGTCTCTATGGTCGAATGACAGAAATCTTTTAAAAATGAATATTATAAATTGTACAAAAGTGAACTTTAATTTTTCTTGTCAAGAATTTGTTGAGTTTCTTTAAACCGAAGAGGGCAGAGAAATTGTAATTCAAAGCCAAAGGGCTGAAAAATATAATGATAGATACTAATTACCTATAATGTTTTCATGTTTTTTGTATATTGTATTAAAAATATATTTATTTTTCGTTAAATCAATGTTTTTGTTATTGATGTTTTGAAGAACAACCTGAAATAAAACTATAATTTTGTTTTTTACTATGAAGTAATAAGGTTTTTCTAATTCTCCCGATTTATTCTCACTCTCCCGATATTTATTCTGAAACCTCCCGATTTGTTGAGAAACATTTCTGGCAACCCTGGGCACTTTAGAGGTTTCCTAAATGTTTTTTAAAAGCTTTTTGTATAAGTACACCATATTATGTATATGAATCTTTATGGCTCATGAGTTAACCATAATTGGATTGCATTGGAGAAAGCCAGCTTAGACCAACATAGGATTACCTAGAATTCTAATGGGTGATTCATTAAGACCTTTTTTTTTTTTTAATTTATATAAAACACATTAAATGAATTTGGATGGCGGAAAGTTTATTACGGCCTGAAAGAACGCTGACTGACATTTGCTTTTTGAATATAATTTCATGTAAATGTTGCCCGCGAAGGTCCAGTTGAGTGCTTCCGGTTGGTTCCAGACGACCAACCGAAAACGACATAAGTATTTGACTAAACTTAAGTGAATTTGCGGCCATCTTTGACACTAGCTTAAGTCCACAAAATCACAAAATCCTATTTAAGTTGACCATTTAGTCATTTGCGCCTCCAATGCAGCGAATGTACAAGATTTAGAGCGTAGTTGATCTTCAATTTAGGGACGTCGTGCTCATACAAGTGTCCGGAAGCTGATGGTTTCGGTCCTCCTACTATTTATCTTTTTTTCCCACTTCATAATATAGTATGGTACCAAAGGTACTTGTTAGCTGTCGTAACCAATCGAGCTACTATCTCTAATGACCATGATGAAGCATTTGTTATTAAGTCATTGGCATATATACAGAGGCGTCTTACTTTTAACATCAGCTGGTTGATATACTGTGTATATCTTCAAGAGGATCGGTCAACGTTTTAATTCGTGACGTATCTCAGCGGTAATTAATTTTGTTTAGGATTTTTCAACCACTAGAATCCTTCTTGTATGATTCTAGTGGTTGAAAAATCATTAAATAAGCTCGCCTTTGCCTCAATAGATACGCCTCTCCAGCTCGGCCATGGGCTAACTTCCTCCCGTTGCACACTTCAAGTTTGTTGAGGTACACCCTTCCACTTGTGCGCGAGGTCTCCCTTTATACTCCATTGTCTTCTGGGTTGAAGTTAAAGACTCTTCGAACTGGAACGCCAGTGCCCATTCGCTGTATACATGTCCTACCCACCTTAGACGACTGATTCGCACTTTTTCGACTTTACCACAGTTCAGTTTAGAGAATCTCCTTTCTTGTATACTGGACAAAGATTACGGTGAGATTGCGTACATCATACATACTTTGTTCTGACTAAATCTGGGAAAGAGTTGGTCTATATGATCTTCACGCGAGGTACGTTAAACAAACAAGCGCGACTTTTCTGCTCCGTGGACAGAGTTTCTTTTGTTTTTATGCCAGCTGCACACAAGCTACAGGCAAGCAGGAAGCAAGCGTACAACAAGCTGGAAATTACGAAAGCGTGCATATGAAGCGCAGCTACGTGGACAGTAGGCCTTAAGAACATTCTTCCTGGAGTAGCACCTTTCTAACTCCTGTACGTGAAAAGGAAATACAGTTCCCAAGGATTTCTGTGATCTACGGGAACCAGTGGTAATACAAAATAAAAAAAAAACCCTTTGCAAAAATTATTCTTTTCCTCTACTGACATTTTGTTGACATGCCCTAAAAAGAGTGAATATTTCAACATCTCTTCAAGCAAAAAAAAAAAATGGATAAATTTATAAAATAAAACATAAATACAAACTGAAAATGATTTGAAATTCCCACAATTTCTATTTAGTTAGGGCGAAGAACACACAACAGATACGTAAAGACAGAGGTACCTACCAGGAGAGGGTTCAAAAATTGTAATTTCATTACTTTCCTACGGTGGCTATACAACTGTGATGTCAAAGCCACACACAGTCATCAGACCGCGCTGTGATTCTGGTCACTCAAATCCAACACCAACCAATATCAGTCACAGAGAAAACGACTTCGAGGTAGATCCACATCCATGGTTTGCCATCATCATCATCATTATCATCATCCATGATTCTTGATATAGCTCCTTTCAATGTACAGATACAGTACGAACGAGTACCATACTTACCAAACCAACAACCAGATTGTGCTATTCTTTTCGGGTTAACATGAAGATTGGAGGAGGGACGTCCATTCTATTCTAGTGAAATTCATAATTTAATTCCCACAGAAGAACAACAGAGAGTGCTGAGTGCAGAGCACCAACCACCAACCACCAAGTTCCCAGAGTTCAATGTTCACCGAGGACAAGCACGAGGAGCGATGAGAGGAGACAGGCGAAAGACGCGCTATACGGCTATACTACACACACAGTTGCTTTGGCGCGCATTTTACTCTTTCTTGTCCATGTTCACTTACTGTGATGCCTGTGTAAGGTATATTATTCGGATATTTATCTCTGAAAGTATCTTTTGTTTGGTGGAGTCAAAAAAAAAAAAAAATCAAGTTCTCCTTAGTGACTGAGGCTGAGGCACTGAGCTCTGCTCTATGGATACAAGTACGAGTACCAGTGCACGTTTCTCGAGAGCTCCTGCGCTCCATAGCTGCAGCAATTCAAGTTAATCACTTTATATGTAATTAAATTGAGAAATAAATGCGCTTTTCGTATGAGTGGATTCCAACGAGTGTTTTTGTAGATAGTTGACTAAAAAGTTTCATAAATTTTGAATAAAAAAATAAAATCACAAGAGAAAATGTGAATTTAACGAAGAGGAAGTGATGATGTAGCATAAAGACATGATGATTGTTGTTATTGTTGTTATATCCGTGTTGTGTTACATTCATTGTTCCAGTCAAAGGAAGTGCTATGCACTGGCTGGAGGACTTCTGTGTGGAGTTGCAGTTGCATTCCCAGTTGTTGATTATCCATGAATAACTTATATCAAATGAATGACATTTTATACAAACAATGTGGGAATTCTGTAAAACTATTCTTTAATTAATTTAAGTTGTTTACAGGATTTAGTTTTTATATAAAGTTTGGAAGTAGGTACCTGCACCTGGGGGTTTTTTTATTAAAGGGAAAAAGCCAAATAAAGGGATATCTCGAAGGTATGTCTTTAAGGATGTAGCAATTTGTTCTCGAGAGGAAACAGATTGCAGCGAGTAGGTACCTACTTTCAATAGAACATTCAACAAGGAGGTAGATGGTAGATACTTATTTATTGTTTGCCGATTTTTGTCACTGGGATCGCCTCAAATGGAGAAAAGGAATAGAAAAAGACTTCAATACATAGGGGTCAACCCAATCCATCTACAGCTAAGGAATTGGGAAATATTTCATACGTAACTCATCTATGAAACTACTGGCCAACTGATCCATGGACATCTCATCCACCAAGGAGAAAGTTGTGCTTCTTATAATTCTGGATGATTTCGACAAATGTCCAACTAAAGTTGAATGGCTTTGTCGCGGAGCTAAGGAAGCCACCTATCTAACCCGAAAATTAAACTGTATATTAAATGTCTGAAATATAAGTCGGCCTATTAGTGGCTTAGCACAGCTTTCGCAGGCGGTAAGCGCTTGACGGTGAAGCCTGACTTTCAGGCAGGGATAAAATAATAATGCCTTTCGTAGAATGCAAGTATAGGTAGATCGAAAATGTAATTCGAGGCTGAAATAATAATAATATGAGGAATCATATTTGCTTCCCAAAGATTTTTTCAGCAGTACAGAGCCATGCTGGGCTTTCTTAACCTTGTGCAGAATATTGGATTTCCAGCTCAATTTGGTGCCTAGAATGAAGCCTAAATACTTCGCCGTGTCGGTAAACTTTCGAAGAAGTCCCATATCGATATTCATATTCATCGAAACCATTTCCCACAAAATGACAGTTTTTAAAAGTACCTATACCCTTTCTTGCATAATCTGGTGTTTTACATAATTCAACTGCAAATGAGCCATCAAACTGGCAATTTGACTGATCGATCACGCTTAAAAGAAATAAAATGCTAAATGAACTTGAACCGAACGGGGGTGATTGACCATGAGTGAGTTCCATAAAATACTTTAATTTGCTTGAGTTTAAATTAACTGGTAGCTTGGAGGTGACATTTTTTGAAGTCAACAGCCTACAATGAAAAGACTTAAGCATGTTGTCGATGAACTTAAGAATATGTACATAACTTTGGAATAATTTACCAGTGACTAACCTGTTGGCGGTATTAACATTCAAATTATATCAAAGTGCGTGTGGAGTGCATTCAGTTCAATTGTTTTGCCTATTGCAATGAAGT
Source organism: Cheilosia scutellata (assembly GCA_955612985.1). Lineage (NCBI taxonomy): Eukaryota > Metazoa > Arthropoda > Insecta > Diptera > Syrphidae > Cheilosia > Cheilosia scutellata. The sequence continues at coordinate 87,215,783 of OY015313.1, forward strand.
TTCTATACCTCTCACTAGATGTCAATGTCGACATCAGATTAAAAATAAGAATTCGCAATAGCTACATAATGCTGAATAGAAAAGAGCTGCAATGTTGACAGTGGTTAGTTGGTTGAACTTGGCTGCGAGCTGGGAAACGCCAACACACTTAGACCATCATAGTTCCATTGTGATACCACAAAAAAAGGATCATATAAGATATCCCTACTAGTTGAACCATTTTGAGCTCTTTACAAAGCGTAAGAGGCTTCTGATGTCTGTATCTGTATTTGTCACATCACAGTTGTTGATCAGTCGTCGTAATGGAAGGCTCCCAAGTGAAGCTACCTTCTACGGTAAAACTATACGATCGAACTTTCAGAAAATCCTTTCTCCTTGTCCACTCACTAAATTGTACAAATTATTGAAGAAATAAACTATAGTCATGGATATTGCCAATAATGTCAGATTATAGACGTTCTCTAGACCCATCAGGACATGTGAAAAACAATAACTGAGTGATTTAAAACGCCTATAGGAGCTCAAGAACTCATCGGAAAGAGTGCCTTTAAGGTGTGAGTGTGACTTTTACTTGGTTAATTCGGCTTCTCAAAGCAGATACACAGAGGTGCAAATTACGTATATACATATATTAAAGAACAGCTTTAACAGGATTCCATGAAAAGTTAGACCACAATCTCTGATTTTCATATAAAGGGTGATTTTTTTGCTGTTTGGTTTTCAGCCTGATTTTTGTGACAGTTCACGCGTGAATCGTGATACGTGGCAAAGTAAATATGCTCAGATAGACTTACGTCCGAACAACGTTAGCAAACTATTAAATCTTATTACCAAAAATCGTGCTCAGTAAAAAATGTTTTTAGAGCACTTCGTTCATTTTATTGTCGTCGTAATCGTCCTACTGAGCAGGCTACGTTAATAATCAAAATTGTCATACATACATCGTAACTTGTTGCTGCTGAGTTCTGCAACATTGTAATACCAACTTTGGAAATCGACAGAAAAAAAGTTCGAAAACACTGAATGAAAAAATGTCTAGTGTTGTTTTCCACCACGGTACTCAAAATCTAATGCGATCTTACCTATTGAAGTCGAAATAATCACTTCAAAAATATAAAATATTTTGCTGAATTTCTCGACAATGAATATAGAATACCAGTCTTTATACCATTCGAAAAGGAGATGGCTTTCTCTTCACCCGGGTGTGGAACGACTTTTGCTTATGTTTGAAACCCTAAAATAATATTTCGAAGACGTCAAAAATCCACCAAAAATATAAAACATTTTTGTTTTTTGTTGTTTAATGTTCAATGAGAAAAAATTTTTCCAATATTTTGAAAATCCGTGAATAGGCGTATTTTTTAGAAATCTATAGCTAGCTCACTTTTACTTTTAAATGCAAAACTGTTATACTCACTTGTTGTTTTACTATACTCATTTCCCAAAAAAATACGCCTAATGACAAAATTACGAAATATATTTTGTCGACAATAACTCGGAATTTAAAATTTTTTATATCTCTATGGCAATCCTAGGCTGGTGGCATCTTTGGGCAATATTTCTTCAAAGATGATGATGGCAACAACGTTACGGTCAATGATGCTCGCTATCGTTCTATGATTTCGGACTTTTTTTTTGCCAAAATGGAACAGCTGGATTTGGCCGACATGTGATTTCAACAGGACTGCGCGCGCGACATGCCACACAGCACGCGAATCCATGGACATATTGCGAGGTTAGTTTGGTGAGCAATTCATCTCACGTTTTGGACCTGTAAATTGGCCGCCTATAACGTGCGATTTGACACCACAGGACTGCCTTTTGTGTTGATATGTGAAGTCACTCGTCTATACGGATAAGCCAGCAACTATTGCCGCCTTGGAAGACTACATAACTCGTGTTATTGGTGAGATACCAGTCGATATGTTGGAAAAAGTATGCCAAAATAGGATATCCCGGATGGACCACTTGCAGCGTAGTCGCGGTCAACATTTACACTAAATAATATTCAAAAAGTAAATGGCAAGAATTGATTTACCAACTCTAATAAAAATTTCACTCAATTTTGCAAATTTTCATTGTTTTTTTTTAAACCAACCGCTTAAAAAATCGCCTATTAAATTGCCTGGCAAACCATCGACCGACTTAAAAGTAGGAAATGAATTATCGTTGAAGGAGTCAAAACTGAAGACGATGTACTTGTTTCAGATGCGTAAGGAGCAATCAGTTCCAGATCTCTCTTTATGGCCGACAAATAGTCCCACGGTATAGAGGGTTAACAAATCGATGAAAATTAGTCGGATACTGAGTGGATGAAATGAGGTAAGAAATGCGCAAGGCTTAGGGTAAATTGTGTCCCTTTTCGAGAAAAGAAATGAAAGGTATTTCACTTTTAAGTCTTCCTCCGCGGGAGATTTTAGAAACGCATTTCCAGAGCAACTCCATTCATTCCCAGATATATCAATAGGGTTAAAACATTTTCTTCTGAAAACAAGAATTTAAAGAATTAAAGACCACAACGCCGATTCTCAAAATTCATCAATGTTTTTTTTTATGTTTTATGGACTTATTCTTTCCTTCTACTACATTGTTGGTAGAAGAAACACACTTTTCAGACGATTACATTTTGTTTTCAGACGTTTTAAAAATTGTTTCAGACGTTTCCAATATCTGATTTTCTGATGATTTCTCTTTATTTTCAGATGTTTTTTCAATTTTTGCCGACGTTTCCAATTTTTTTCCTGACAAATACTATTTATTTGCAGCTCATGATCGTCACTTGCGTCACGTCGTAGTATACTTATAAAGAAAATAGCTCACAAGTAAGAAACTAATTCACAAGTTTTTGTATCGATTACAAAAGATTCAACCTCAAATTGACGATACTCTTCGTACGGTCGATCTTCAAAGTGGCAAAGCTATACTAGCAAATTCAAATTCGCTACTTAAAGTGACCTGTGACAATCAACTTTTGACCTACAATCAAATATGTTCCATTCGTCTCAACAATAAAACTCTCTCAGCCAAATCGTTGTATGAAGCTATAGACTTGCGGTCCTATATTGCGCCTCTTGCGCCAAGTATTTACTTATTTGGTTATAAATACATGTAATTTCCGCATGGCAGCTAAATTTTGACTGCAAGCGTTCACTGATTAGTGATTAGTACAATGAAGATCCACCTCTGTCGATTATATTGGCCTTGGTTATAAAATGCGCGAAAAATCACACGAAAAATGTGTTTTAATCCTGACCCAGATCGCAATATTTGATCCGTGATTTCATTGCTTGGTTCATTCAAGACACAACAATGATCCACAAAAAAAAAATAAAAAATTAGCCCATAATAAAATACAGATGACTGCCCTTGTGTTAATTTACACTCAAGCGTCAAAATATCAAATTTCCCACCAGAAGCCTATACAAGACAGGCAATCTTAACACGCGCTTCAATGCGTGACAAATAAGTATCCATAATACCAACTTCGGTCCACATTAACGCTCTTAAGTGTCTCATACACGGTTCAGTTTTAATTATGACTTTAAATTTGTGAATATTGCAAACAATGTCCATCAATTATTGTGTGTTTTATTTACAGCTAAATTAAGTAGTATCTACATTGTACACCTTTTACAGAAATACAAATAGGTACATTTGTATCTTGTTACTGACAATTGTAATTAAATTGCGAAGGAGTGCATAGTATGAATACATTTTTAAAAAAATTATAGAAAGAGCTACAGAAAAAAGAAAGAAGATAATGTACCTAAAGGATGTTTTTTTTAGAGCTATAGAACTTTAAGTTGGCAACACTATTTTAACTGGCGGCCATTTTGTCAGCTGTCAAGTGATTTATTTTTAGTTTGGTTTGGCATTTCAACATGAATAGACTGACGCCTGAACAACGCTTCCAAATTGTGCAAATTTATTTTGAAAATCATGGTTCTGTTCGAAATACGTATCGCGCACTACGTTCATTTTACGGTCAACATAATCGTCAACTTTTATTTGAATGGATACGTCAATAAACAAAACTGCCGTATTTGGAGTGATGATAATCCTCAAGTGTATGTTGAGACACCGTTACATCCACAAAAACTAATTGTTTATGGCTTGGTGGAATAATTGGTCCGTACTTCTTTAAAAACGAAGCTGGCCAGAACGTTACAGTCAATGGTGACCGCTATAGGGCCATGAACCATGATTACTGACTTTTTCGTTCATCATTTGAACAACCATAATGTGCAGGAGCTGTGGGTTCAACAAGACGGCACAACATGTCACACAGCTCGTGCCACAATTGATTTATTGAAGGAAACGTTTGGTAACCACATAGTTTCACGTTGCGGACCCGTGAATTGGCCTCCAAGATCGTGCGTCTACGTCGATAAGTCCGAAACTATTGACCACTTGCAGGACAACATTTGCCGCGTTATTGCCGATATACGGCCACCAATGTTGGAAAAAGTCATCGAAAATTGGACCTACAGATTAGACTACGTCCGAGCCAGCCGTGGCGGTCATATGCCAGAAATCATATTTAAATTACAATGCCAGAAGATTATCTTTCGAATAAAATAAATTTCATGTCAATTTAAAAAAATCATCTTTGTTTTATTCTATTTCAAAGTTCTATACCTCTAAAAGAACTTTAGGTAGTTAAAGGTCCATTTTTAATACCTAGTCTCCGTACTAAAAAGTGTTGGAGGAATTTAAAAATCCTACCGTGTATGGTATACTTAAGATAATACTCACCTCTCATCAGACAATGGTTCATGTTCACGGTCTAAAAGTTACAATAAACCACTAAATTAAAGTCCAGACGGGGAAGGGCCTTAAAGATACATTAACGATACTACAAACATAAGAAAAAAAAACTCCAAAAATTAACGAAAATCGGAAACAAGAAATGGATAAGGGTATAATGCGCGATTGCGATGTAATGTGAGATTCAGTGAAATGGCAATTTACGCTTTGGCACGTCTCACTGTTCTGCATCGATGCATCTGAAAGGATCATTGCAATGAGCAACGAAAAGATAGACAGATTTATGCCCGAAATGAAATTTAACGCTTGAAAAATATCCGAGAATACCTATACCTCGGAAAGTTATAAAAATCAATGGCGGACGGACTGGCGGACTGCATTTCCGAAGAAATTCTCGTTAATTGGAATTACAGCTCCGCATCGCGCTGATGGAAGGAAGCGCACGAATACACGAATAAGTGTTCACGAGCATTTGGAAATTGGTGTTTTCAAATCACCCCAACACCCTGATGGCTGATGGTGTGTTGCCTATGCCTACATGAACTGAATAAATGACATGTCGTCTTCAGTGCGGGAAAAAGGGGGACGCGTATTACATATATCCCTTTTTGTTGGGCATTAAATCATCAACATATTCAGTAACAGCTGCGGGCGGTGTGTATGCGTTTTAACGTGTGGTGCGGGGGTTAGTAATTAAAAAAATATCTGTAATTCGAGAGTAAGAGTTGTAAGAGCAGTGTGAATGGATGGATATATTGAGTTCGAGATTGAAAAGTTGAAAAAAAATAATGCCAGTCTTTATTTATTTGTTGGTAGGTAATGCGGGATGGCGAGAACGAGGAAGATTAAGATGAAAAATTGGTGCCAGAGATATTTATCTGAAGTAATAAATTTGGTTGTATCTTTTAAAGTAGCCTTTTATCTGTGCTACATATACTTATGGGGAATACACGTGGGTTAGAGCGATGAAGACCCCCAAATGGTATTTCGAGGGATTAAAGGTTTTATAGTCGTCTATATTTTTAAACTAAACATCACGCATTAGTAGCAAAATAGGATCCATAAATTATCAAAAGTTTAAATTAAGTTTCTTGGATGTCAGTTGCGTCGTGTAGGTTGGGTACGGGACATCTTCTAAACTTTGTCATCGTTTGAATGCCTACAGAATGGGCATATCCACAGAGACTGGCTCAGTACCAGCTAACTGAGATTATTACAAGCGCTCTATTGAAGGTCTGTGTGCCTTCTTGGACATTGAAAGATGATTCGATAATACATCGCATGATGTAATTGAGTACGAACTCTAGACACTAAATAATACAGAACATTTGGACCGACTGCATAGCAGCGTTGGAAGTAAGATGGTATGGGCCGGGCCATTTCGTATTATGGGTACCTTCAAATTACAATTTTTGTTAACCACAATTACAATTGTATATTTATTTAAAGAGGGTCTTCGATACTTTCGTAACCTTTTTGGACCTCTGCCATGGACTTATCAAAAAGTGCATAACCTCGAAGCAACTCGATGTACTAACTCAGAAAAAAAAACAATTTTGGCCTTTTCTACAGACGATATTATCAGAAGATTTAATTTTCACTAGAACTTTGTCAAGAAGAAAATTTGGAATAATTAATCCACAATAAGCACAGTGGCTCAGTGGTTAGTGTGGTGGACTACAGTGCGAGGGGTCCCAGGTTCGATCCCCGGAAAAACACAAATTACATTTTAAGGTTTTTGCACCACCTCTCGCGAACGTCTGGCAAAAGAACTGTCCTGAAAAAAGCTTATCAATTCAGCCGTTCGAACTCGGCTTAAAATTGTAGGTCTCTTCCATTCGTCCCAAAAATAGAAACTAATATCTATTTATATATTTTTTTAATCTACAATCCATAAACTGAGCAATTATTGATGGGAACTCAAGCGGCAGTATTCGGACCTAGAACCAAATATTCATTATGAAGCAATGGACAAAAGCGCCAGAATCTTTCAGTCAGGCTGAATCTATGCCATAGGTAGATATATTCAAATCAACCTCGAAAGAAACAAAGCCAACTGTGTACTGTGATATATGTAGGTTAGGCTAGGAGGTGTCTATCTAAAGATACTTTTATATCCATTTGTGATACCGCAAAGGTGGGTGGGGTAAGTGGCCTGAGAAAACTATGGGCCGGACATTACAAGTGGGAACTCTATTGCTATACTTGCGAAATTCTTTGGAGAAACAGATCTGTTGACACTATACCTCGAGTTAAGGGGTCCTGGTATGATGGTGACTCAAGTTGTCAAACTAATTGGTTATATGTAAAGCTATAATGACGTAATAGCTGCTGTCATGGTATCTACTTGATTCCTACATCATTAAGGTGCCAGTTATAGCCATAAGAAAAACACGAGACAAGACAAAACTGAAACATTTAACCCCAGCATTTCATAGGAACTCAGTGGAACCTGTTGTGGAATTGACTGAGAAGTTGAATAGAAAAAGTTTTACGTACGGAAAAAATAACAAGACAACAATTGCTGCCTCTGTCTCTGCTCTGCACAGACAAAATCTGGATCGCTGAAATTGGGTATAAGACGAGCTTTTAAACTTTTCTTTGCCAAGATGCAGGATCTGGGTTTACCTTCGTTTTTTGTAAAGAGTAAATCATAGTTTTTAGTCCTTAGTCCAAGTATGTGGTCTTTTTGGTTAACCCAGGGTTCCTGGATAAGGACGATGTCTTCTCCACCCGTTAGCAGGCGGAGCAGTAAATTAGCCGAAGCTATTTTGGAATGATGGAGGTTAATCTGTACTAGTCGTAGCAACATTGCTAACCGGTACAGACGCCTCTATCACTGTTTTATTGCCATCCTCCGAATCAGATGATGGCTCGCTACTGACGTTTATCGTCAAGGGTTCCACGTTAGTCTTGGCGCCATCCGTATCAGATGGCTGCCTGACTTCCGTCTGGCTGGTTTCTTCTCTCTGGGAGGAGGTTGAGGGACCATCAGGCCCGGCATCTAGGCCAAGTTCCCCTAGCGAGGATACCACGCCCGACAAAAGTCTCTCATCCTTTTCCTGAACTCTGAGGACTAACTCGACCATGCCGTAAGAGAAGCGATAACCCCTCTTACTAAGCAGGTCGAGAGATTCCTTGTTTATGAGGAAAGAAACCAGCTTTCCCTTCTCTTCTGGTTCACCGGCTTTAATAATTCTCTAGTTGCTCACTGGGAGATCGGGGTTCTGCAGACGAATTAGTCTTAGGATGTCTGCTTCCTTGGTGGGACCCGGGGGGTAGCCACACGCGTCCTCTTGGACGAACTGGAATGTCGCTCCAGTGCAGTAGCTGCAATTTAGCGTTATTCCACAGGGGACTAATGTTTGGGATCGTTACTTTGAGAAAGTCGACCGCACTACTATTTTTGCACTTTATGAGTTTTACCCCGTTTGTATAGTATCCACCATCCATGAAGGACGGTGGCTCTGCCGAAGGGTGTGCGTCCAAGAATTTGAGGACTTCTCCGGCTAGGGTCGCTTTGAGCGACAACCAGTTCTCCCCACTCATCTTACCCTCGTCGTGACTGTTGCCGCAGATGCCATAGAGCATATGGTCATTGACGACCTCATTGAAGGATCTGAGCGCCGAATCAGCATTCCTCGCCTTCTTTGAGGTCATGGGAGTTTCCTCTAAAGAAGTTGGCCCTGGTCTTTTGGACGTGAAGTCCTTCTTGGCAGCTGTCACAGAGGATCCTCCCGTACCAGTAGGACTTCTCTGCTTGCTACGAACGGTCTGTGCTCCTGTAGCAGGTGCACTCGTCGTCGGTTAGGTTGTCGGGTCAGTTCTGTTGAGGGAAGGCCGTTGTCTTTGGTTGGTTGCGGCCACTGGTAGAGGAAGGAAGTCCTCCCGCATCAGGTTGACATTCCTCCTCATTCAGTATCGCGCCCGCCCATCGGATGGTCTCCCTATCCTTTTCATCCCAGGAACTGTCCGGCTTCGTCAGGACTTCCGCCAGTTTATGCTTAGCTGCGCGCAGCTGCTTCCATTTTTTGGTACTGGCCACTGGGGGTGAACTTTTTTCCCCGTCTAGCCGATTTGACTTTAGTTCCAAATTCCGCATCCGAAGCAGACGCGATGGATTTGGAATCCGAATCCGATGGGAGTACAGATTCGTCATCGTCGTTGTTTGTTGTCCTATAGTTCGTCGTGTCAGTCGGTACGTTGTCTTTTTCGTCGTCTATGTGTCCTGATTTTTGAAGTGTTTTGTTGTTTTTGTTTGATTTTGTTTGTCCGCCCCAACATAGCCGGTTCTGCTGGGGTAAGGCACTATATACGACAGGCCCTGCCAAGGCACCTGAAGGAGCTCGTTAATGACTGGCTGAAACCCGCAGTCTTTCATCCCTCGGCACGGTTTGCATAAAACGCTCACACCACCACTGGAGTTGGGTTGACTATCCTCTAGCTTCGGACTACCCTCCACCGGAGACCTTACAGTATGGGAATACCTACTGCAATCGCCCTCCGGTATCGATAGGTACCTACTAAGCATCCACACCACGGCAAGGTAAATAGTCGAAGAGGATAATACATATAAGTCATATATAAGTATAATTTGTATTTCTTAAATATATTTCTACTAGTACCTATAACATTTGCCGGGGCATGCTGCAAGCACAATAGATACAAGTTATACAATTTTTTTTTTTTTTCATTAAAAGTCAAATGTCATCCAACCAAAATCGATCAAAACGTCACCATTTTAGAATGTTCTCTGTTGCTGTATGCCCTTTTTATTCTTCTTTGGCAACATAATCGGCTTTAGCGTTCCCATGACTTAACTAACTTATACAGAACAAAATACAATCCATCGCGCATAACAAGGGTAATAATCCGCTTTGTAGATTTCTATCAATTTTACTTTCCAATTCCAATTTATTTTTATATAAGCATTTTTTGTCGTCGTCATCATCAGTATCTTTTATATAGCTGTAGATGGAGGAGCATACAAAAAAAATCGAATTTATGTACATATAAAATCCTAAATCTCAATAATTTATTTTAATTTAAAATTCAATACACCTCGTTGCATCTTCTGGATACATTATGTATAGTATCTTACCTACACCTACATATTGATGTTCCCTGCACACCCCATATACTCTGCATCTTAAAATCGTCTTGTGCCATAGATATAGATACACTGTGTCGTGTCGTATTCGTACCTATAGTAGAACACATTCGCCATTAGTTTGTGCAAATTGCATTTACATATGCAAATGAGCAAAAGATATCGCGCAGTAGACATACTTTATTTTTACCGTCATGTCGTCTGTGTTCTTAATGCAATCTGTGAATGTAAACTGAAAAAAAAAATCAACTGAACCTTGTACATATGTGTAGGTATGACCAAATAAACACACATATTCGAAGGTAGTGCTTGGGCTTGCTTGCTAAAAGCTAAATGAATTCACCTTCACATCGAACGACAAAAAACAAATATAGAATGCAGCAATGGAAAATAATAACAAAAGTGTAGATAACACAAAAGGCGCGCATCTGTTTTTTTTTTCTTCTGTTTTGTGATTGCTTGACTTGACACCCAAGCCCAGTCCCATTCTCCAGTGTCTTTCAGATATTTTTCTCAAGAGAGATTCCATGTCACTGTCATCCATATGCTACAGTGGTCGATTTTGGGTGATTGGGTGACAAAAATCAATGTCAGTGTCAAATAATGACAATAAATTTGGTTTGACAAGTGCTAGGCAGAGGCGTAGCAAGGGTTTGTGCCGTGGGAGGGTGACTTTCATTGAAATTCCGACTTATTTCATGAAAATCGGCCCAGTGGTTATCGATTTATATCTTACGTCAATGAGTTTCGCTCCATAGAAGATGTATTTTGTATGGGAGGCGCCACGCCCCTTTGTCCAATTTTGTCCAATCTTAACAGGAACACCCCTGGACTAATACCTAAAAGACCATTCACATAATAGCGACCAACTACCTGCGATCAAACGACTATTCGCAAGCTTTGACAGTCCGTTCACATGAACACTTTTATAGATCGCGGCAGTTCGCGAATTTCAATCATCAGTTTCTACCCACAATGTCTAGTTTCAGGTTAAGTTCGAACGAATGTTTAATTTGCTAGTTTGTGGAACGCGTATTAAATGATGTGGATTGCGAATAAACTTTGATAATTCGCGCGTTTGGAATTCGAAATTTCGTTATTTAAACTGTTTATAAACTTATTTTCTTAATACATTTTGATGGGATAAATAATTATCTTACTCTTTGCCCAAAACACACGTTTGCTGCGAATTGTTAAAGTTCGCATTCCACATCAATAAGCCGCGAACTAGCGAATAACACATTCCTTCGAATTTAACCTCAAATTAGAAATGCCAACCGTCCTTTTTAAAATCGAATCCAAACTTGATAAAATTTAAGGATTTCAGTCGGCAAAATTCACCGATGCCGACCGTTTCTTAAAATCGAATCTAAACTCGCTAAATTTTAAGGATTTCAGTCGGCAAATTCACCGATGCCGACCCGTCCTTTTTAAAATCGAATCTAAACACGGAAAATGTTAAGAATTTCAGTCGATTTTAAGGAGTTCATCTGGAACCTTTGAAAATGTCGACTTTTGTATCCATTTACAAGTTTAAAAACCTATACCTATGGAAATACAAATTTAAGACCTAATTTTTTGAAAATTGATCTTTGATTTGCCAACTCTTGAAAAGCGTGGGGGGTGAGTCCAAGTTAGTGCCCTAACATGCGCGTTACACGTCAAATTTCCTCAGGCAACGGAATGGCTTCGGCCAGACTCTGAGCCAGGAAAAGAATGCCATCGTGTATTCACGGATGGCTCTCAAACCGGACAGGGGTCTGGTTCTGGAGTCTTCGTGGAAAGTGAGAACATTAGACTATACACTACCCAGTAGTCCAGTACCCATGCGTCTGTCTTCCAAGCGGAGATTTTCGAGTTGGGCGATCCGCCCCGGGTGGCAGCCTAATAGGGGGTGCCTTCAGTAACAGCAAAATAACTATTTTGCACATTACACAAAATAAAAACACAAATAAAACAATAAAACTAGTTTTGGGCCTTATGTCATTTTCAAAAGTGCAATAAAGACCAAATCGAAGTGGAAATAAAATCCAAACAACAAATATATGGGGAGAATTAAAAAAAAACAGGGTGCAGTTCCGAACTTTACATACAAAAATCCTCGCACCCACTCCAAAACCTAAGCGACCCCAAGCAAGGGGGTTGCAGAGAGAAGCATGCCCTCCATACATATCCCACTGGTATAAGTAAATAGGTTAGGTTAGGTTGACGGGTTGGTAGAGTAGGGTGAACCCTACTGTACCTCACTTAGGTCCTCGTGGACCCATTGTGATGCCCTTTCGTGGGGGATTAACCATTGGTGTTGGGTTGGTTAGCTACGTGTCCATCCTTCATATATTTACTCGACGCCGTCCAGCATCCTGATGTCCTCAAGAACCTGTAAAGATCGGAAAGTGAGATATCAGAAAGTTCTTGTAGGTCATGGAAGTAGTAACTTCCAAGTGTTCTGTTCCTCAAGTGACAGAGACTCGGGCAGTGACAGAGGAAGTGAGGTGTGTCCTCATGGACCTCTTCGTCTCCGCAGCCTCTACATATATCGTCATCTTTGAGATTTAGTTTCATTGTATGATTTCTTAGGAAGTTATGCCCCGTTAGGGCCCCTACCAGCTTAGACAGCGATGACCTGTCAAACTGTAGAAGTTTGGTGGTTCGGCCACTGTCGTACTCTGGCCAAAGCTTCCGTGATATTTCACAGGTCGTTAGTTCTTTCCACCTTTTGTTGGTTTTCATACGAATCTTGTTCTCGACTCGTTCTCTCAGGTTGCAGAGTGGGGGCTTGATGGACTGTAATGCTCTATCCTGGTCCATTGTAGATCCCTCTCTCGCCAGTTCGTCAGCCTTCTCGTTGCCGGCTTTGTCACTGTGTCCAGGGACCCAGCAGAGATTCGTAGTGTGCTGCGAGCAGAGAGCCTTGAGCTCTTCGCGGCAGCGGTGAACTAGCTTAGATTTAATTTCAATAGCAGAGATTGCTTTTATAGCCGCCTGGCTGTCAATGAAAATGGTAATATCATTACGCGGTATTGCCAACAATGACACCTGTCGGGCCGCTTCCGCGATTGCCAGAACTTCTGCCTGGAAGACACTGCTGCTATCAGGGAGTCTGATTGAGCATTGTATGTTTAGTTCCGCTGAGAATATACCGGCACCGGTTCCACAGTCCATCTTTGACCCATCCGTGTAGATGGATATCGATTTCCTCTTAGTGGGTTCATTTGTGGTCCATTCATCCCTACTCGGAAACGAGCAAGAGAATGGTCTATCAAAGTTTAGATGGGGAGACATATAGTCCGAAGTGACAGCGTTCCCAATATATTTTCCTAGGATCTGTGCATGGCCAAAATTGCCTGGGTTCCAAGTTTTAGTTTGGCTAATCCTTAGGGCACTTTTGGTAGCAGATTCCTCCATGTATAGGTCTAGAGGAGTTAGATTAAGAATTGCCTCCATTCCAGCTGTAGGTGTGGTTCTCATTGCACTGGTTGTCCCTATACATGCTAGTCTTTGTATTTTTGTTATTGATCTGAGATTGGTCACCTTGCCTGCGGCTTGCCACCAGACTATACTGCCATATGTGAGTATTGGCCGCACGATTGCCGTGTACATCCACAGGATTATTTTGGGGTTTGGTCCCCATCTCCTGCCAAAGATGCGGCTGCATGCGTAGAAAGCGTTAGCTGCTTTCTTCACTCTTTCATTGACATTCGGTTTCCAACTAAGTTTCCTATCGAGGATAATTCCTAGATATTTCGCCCTATCTGTCACCTTTAGGGGTATTCCCTCAAGAGTTGGTGGTTCGAATTGTGGTATAATTCTTTTGTTTGTGAACAGAACAAGCTCAGTTTTCTGGGGGTTAACCCCAAGGCCACATTCTTTTGTCCACATACTGAGTATTCTTAGTGAGCTTCCTAGCAAGTCGCTTACGGTCGGTAGAAACTTTCCTTTTGCAAGCAGTACCACATCATCTGCATATGCAGTTACCGTGACTCCCATATTTTTGAATTTCACTAGTATCTCGTTAATAACCAGAACCCAGAGTAAGGGGGAGATGACTCCTCCTTGTGGAGTGCCTCTCGAAGCGGTTACTCTCAGGTCTGTGTCACCTAGTTTCGCATTGATGTTCCTTTCGCTAAGTAAATTTACAATCACATTAGTGAGGGATTGATCAACGTTTGAATTCTGTAGTGCTCTCTTCACTGCACACGTTTTAACATTATTGAAGGCGCCTTCAATGTCCAGGAACGCAGCTAGTGTATATTCTTTGTCTTTTAATGACTTCTCTATAGTGCTAACGACCTCATGCAGTGCAGTTTCCACCCCTTTGCCTTTAATATAGGCATGTTGAGCTGAGGAGATCGCATTGTCGTCTAGTTGACTGCGTATAAAGATGTTCATTAGTTTTTCAAAGGTTTTTAAGACGAATGATGTCAGGCTTATTGGCCTAAAGTCTTTGGCGGTAGAGTGGCTGGCTTTCCCCGCCTTCGGGATGAAGACGACCTTTACGTCTCGCCATGCCTTGGGAATGTAGCCGCATTCCAGACTGCGAATAAAAAGTCTTTTTAGTACCGGCGTAATTATGGTCTTAGCTTTCTGGAGCATGATTGGAAAGATCCCGTCGCTTCCAGGGGATTTGAACGGGGAGAACGTATCGATTGCCCAGTTAAGTCTTTCTTCAGTTACCAGTTCTTTTGGAACTGCCGCTATTGTGGTATCAGATCTAGACTGGTTTGTCTGAGTTGTGGTACAACCTGGAAAATGGGTCTGTAGTAGCAGACTAAGAGTCTCTTCGCAGGATTGTGTCCACGTTCCATTATTGTCTTTCAGATAACCAGGAACTGCGGACTCTTTGCACAAGATTTTACGAAGTCTGGCTGACTCCGTGGTGCATTCGATGTCACTGCAGAACGTATGCCAGGCTATGCGTTTAGCATTAATTACTGCCTTTTTGAATTTCCTCTGGCCGACCTTGTATATGTCCCAGTCTGTCTGCGAGTTTGTGGCCTTAGCCAGATTGAAAAGGGCTCTGGTTCTTCTTCTAATTTCAAGTAGATCCTTTGTCCACCATGGTGCAGATTTCCTATTCTTCAATGTCCGTAAAGGACAGGCCTTATCGTATGCCTTACTTAGAACTGTGTTTAGCATTTCGGTTGTGGCATCGATTTCGGCCGGTGTCCCTATTCTTTGTAGACTTAGTTTCCTGCTACTCTTCCCTACTTCTGTTAGGAATATATCCCAGTTAGTCATCCTGGGGTTTCTGTATTTGCCCAATGGGGCAATTTTCTCGTCAATGAGGAATTCTATAATTCTGTGATCAGAGAAGGATGGTTCCATGGACACTTTCCATTCCCGCACAGTAAGAGTTTGTGAGTTGCTGTAGAGGGTTATATCTAAGACCTCACGCCTATTCCTCGTTATGAAGGTTGGTTCGTCGCCAACGTTGGCTACTAATAAGTTATTTCTTATAATAAATTCTAAAAGGGACTCACCTCGGTCATTGATGTCGGAACTACCCCAGAGTGTGTGATGGGAGTTGGCGTCGCAGCCTAAGATTAAGTCCCATTTTTCGCGCTCTGCGGTTCTTAACAATGAGTTGGATAGATCGGAAGGTGGGTTGTCCGATTCATATGGCATGTATATTGCCATATGAATCGGAATATATTGTATAAGTAAATAAGTCCACTGTCAGTTGAAAATATTTTCTTTTTTATTCTGTTCGTGGTTATCTATTAAATAGCAATAAAGTCCAAAATTACGTTTTGAACCTTTTTGCATAAGACTTTATTTCATTGCATCGTTTTTTCCTACATCTGGAAAGACGCACCTTTGTTATACCATCCATAGGCATGTTCAGTTCCCTAATCTCATTTTTGACAAGCTCCAGGATCTTCCTATGTCCATAGATGGTACCACTATTGTGCCATTTCGCATCTCGATCCAGACGAAGTGCTGTTAGGGCCGCTGTTTTCTTAATAAATAAGTCTAGCGGTAAAGTCCCTAAGATCACTTCCAATGCGCATGTTGGTGTTGTGCGTATTGCACCTGTAATTCCTATACATGCTAAACGCTGGACCCTATCCAGGTGCTTCTTAGCAGTCTTCTGGGAGGCTTTTGCCCACCATACAACCGAAGCGTATGTGATAATGGGTGTAGTAATCATCGTATACATCCAGTATGCTGACCTAGGAGAGAGTCCCCACCTCTGTCCACACACACGTTTGCACTGATGTAGCACCCTTTTTGCCTTCCGTACCTTCTCCTCAACATGGTGATTCCAGGTATACTCCCAGATACTTAACCTTCTTGGTCGTTGTTAGTTCAGATCCGAAAAGTGTTAAGGGCTGAAATTCCAGATTTTTCCTCTTCCTAGTGAAGATTATTAAATCTGTTTTCTCCGCATTAATAGAGAGTCCTCGTTCCAGACACCACCGCTCAACCACTTTGAGTGCATTCCTCATGATATCCGCTGTGACGTCTATGAATTTGCCTCTTGCCATTATTGCTATGTCGTCGGCATATCCCACTGTGTGAATGCCAGTTGCCTCAAGTCTGTCGAGAAGAGAGTCCACAGTGATATTCCATAGTGTAGGTGAAAGAACACCTCCCTGTGGGCAACCTCTGCTGACTCTTCCTCGGAGTTTTGAGGTTCCCGTCTGGATATTTATCGCTCTTGTATTCAACATATTGTCCACCCATCTTACCACCAGTGGGTTAACTCTACGTTTTTCCAAGGCTTGTTTCAGACTTTCAAAGCATATCTTATCGAAGGCACCTTCAATGTCCATTATAGTGGTCATCGCAATACCCCCGGTATTTAGCTCTTCCTCCGCAGCGCGTACTACTTGATGTAGCGCTGTTTCTGTAGACATACCTGCCCTATAGGCATGTTGTCTACTATTCAAAGGATACATCTTAAGCGCCGTACTCTCCATATAGTCCACCACCACCCTTTCCATTGTTTTCAACAGAAAAGATGTTAGGCTGACTGGTCTGAAGGACTTTGACTCGGTGTAATCCTTTTTTCCCTGTTTTGGAAGGAAGACCACCTTCAATGGACCAAAACAGGTTGACTAATCTGGCTATACTTTCAATCGAAAAATAGTACACAAAAATTACAGATTTAAATTATTTAATCGAAACATTCAGTGCAATAAAAGCTCGAAAGCACCTTTAAATAAAATCTCTGTTCGTGTTTTTTTCTTAAATTTTTTAAGGGGTGTAAGCTTGAGGCAGTGGCACTCTTAGTCCGCCCCTGGCTGGACTATCTTGTAAACATTATCCGTTCAAGAATTTTGACAATCGTGTAAAAAGAAATAGGACTATAAGAGGAAGGTTCATTTGGATTCTCGTTTCCTTTCTGCAGTAGGACTAGTTATTGGCGCTTTTAAGTCTCTGAGAAAATTGCCTCCTAAATACACGCGTTAAACATTTGGACAAATAAGTCGGGTAATGTTGTTTAACAAGGATTTTTGGATTTAACTTTCTTACATGTGTTGAAAATTCGTTTTCATAGTTATATTCGCTACTTTGAATCACAAAATTTAAGCGATCAATTTACATCGAAATAAAAAAAAATTTCATCTGGAACTGGAATATCTCAGCTCAGTAGCTTCACATCAATTCTGTCCCCAAATTGTCCAACAATCGACCACTGTACGATTCGATTTATTTATTCAATGAATTTTTCTTTTATTCAGGGCCCTCTGTATGTGCTGCAAAATATAAATTTATGCTTCTTTCTAAAGCAAGTGACTGTTGAATGAAGATCGTAAATACCTACCAAGAGGTCGGTATACTGTAGATACACAGATACATCTCTCAAAGATCCAGAGAGGCAGTGTATATATGAATGATCAGTGAAACTAGTTTTTTTTTTTATAGATGACTGTGTTGTTGTTGGTAAATAATATTTATGAAAAGCACTTCACTGACATACCTTTAGTTACACAACTATTTACATAGCTCATTGAAGTGGGTCGAACGTTGATTTTTTTTTTCTTTGATTATCATGAAAAATTTTTGACCATGACAAAAGTCGATCAGTATAGCAAAGAGGAGATTTAGAATGAGGGTCAAACAGCAGGCGATAAGATGGCCCTGTGGCGCAATGGATAACGCGTCTGACTACGGATCAGAAGATTCCAGGTTCGACTCCTGGCAGGGTCGCAGATAATAATTTTTTTTTTTTCATAATTACATTTTTACTTGATGATTTATTGAGGTCTAGATTTCATGGAGAAAAATATCTATGAATATTGATGAATATTTTGCCTGGAGGTTAGGTACATTTAAATTGTATATACAGATACGTAGATACACTTATGCAAGGCAATTAAATGCAAAATACCACGAAGTAGGTTCATGTCATGTTTTTGAAATCTTTCACGGAGATTTGAACTGAGTCGACTATGCAGAGGTACTTCATAGGTGCTGTGTAATTTGTAGTAGTGGCGCTCCAGGATATACCCATACTTGATTTAAATATACATATTTGCGATACATGAGAGATCGCTTCGGATGCATAATAGCTGATGTACTTTATTTGATAGTTGGTTGGTTGCAGAGATCATAAAGAGATTACATATTTTCTGTATTTAACGCTTAATTGTACTGTCTCACTAATAGTACAGATCGCAAATTTATTACCAGATACTTTTGTGATAAGAGTCTGTTAAATACAGTGTATCTGGGACGAATTACTGGTGGCAATGTTAATGGCAATTATTATAAAGATAGTATATCCGTAACTAGGGTAAGGTGGGTAAATATTATTCTCAATATTATAAAGGGATTATGCAGTTTGTCCTTTAGTTTGTAAAGGGTCCGCCATCTAACGTTTTTTTTTTCAACTAGTGCTTATTTCGCGAATGGTAACACTTAGCTCATGTCTGATTTGACAGATAATTAGTTTTATCCTTCCGCTGAACGAATATGGTTGTGTATACGCTTGAACAACGCTGGGAAATATTGCGACATTACTTTGAAAGAGAAGAGAAAGAGACTTGAAGAGAAGCACCGTCAGCTCCGTATGTTCGTTATCTTGTGAAAAAAGTGAAAGAAACTGGCATCCTCATCGATAAACCAAAGCGTGAAAAGCCAAAAGCAGTGCGTACACCCGAGTTTGGTGCGGATTTTGGTCCAGAGGCATAATTGGGCCATTTTTCTTCGAAAATGAGCAAGGAGTGGCCGTTACAGTCAATGGCGATCGTTATCGGGCCATGTTGAACGAATTTTTGTTCACAAAAATTGAAGAGGATGATATTGGCAACATTTGGTTTCAACAGGACGGCGCTACGTGCCACACAGCCGAAGCTACACTCGATGTTTTGCGCCCTGTTTTTGAAGATCGCATTATCAGCCGCAGAGCTGATGTCGTTTGGCCACCGCGGAGCTGCGATTTGACACCGTTGGACTATTATTTGTGGGGTGCCGTAAAAGATAAGTGTTACGCCGACATGCCAGAGACAATTGACGCTTTAAAGGACAATATTCGTGAAGCCATTGGTGAAATACAGCTGCACACAATCGATAATGTGCTTAAAAATTGGACCGATCGTGTAGGCTACTGCATGGCCAGCCGAGGCAGCCATTTGAATGAAATTATTTTCCATTATTAACCGGAAGGATTGTACTTTCAAATAAAAAAAGAAATTTGAGAAAATATTCAGTAGTTTTTTTTTATAGCATTTTCAAAAAAAAAAAGTTATTTGGCGGACCCTTTACTTAGCTTCGCTTCTGAGGCAAGGCTAGAGACTAGGAAATAATCTTCCTTACAGCAGGAGTCGCTGGTGTTTTCTATATCATACTATACAGAAAAGTCTCCATAAGGCTGTCTTAATAGTATGTTGTTCCAGTCCCTTAGCATAGCTCTCTTTTAAAAGCTTCCTTCATGGATTTAAGAATTTTGTTGGTTGATTATTGATCTCCCCAGAAACATGATGCACTGTAACTCACAATTTTTTCCCCATTCAACCCCAATCATTTGTAATATCTTTGACCCAAATTTTCAACCAACACTCATAAACCTATTAATATAAATGAGGCATTTATAGTCCCCTACACGTTTACGTACTTAATTTGCTAAGCAAACCTATTTCGATAACATTATAATCGATCGATTAAATTTACGCATTTCAGTTAGTCATTACGTCAAGCACTACTTCATCTATATGGGTAGGTCTGTTCGAGTGCGTTCAATGCCTCACATAGCCAAAGGTGATTATCTTGAAAAACGCCACTCTAACCTCGAACTAAAAAATAAAAAAAAAAACTAAAGAAAAATCAATAATAATTAAAATATTCATTAATAACGATGTCGATGATGGTATTGATTCCCACCATCATCGCAAAGAGGGTATACCTACACATATAGATACATTATGTTCAAATGCATCGAATAAAAGGAGTTTGCGTTCGTTCTTAATGGTTTCCATAAATTATTTATAACAATAATCGTTATTTATTACCCCAGAGGCAAAAGAACGATAAACTTGAATACAAATATGGCCTGGCCGGGCCAGTGTGTTGTGTTGGTTTTTCTTCAAATGCGGAACGAGTGCGACGAGTAGTACCATAATAAAACTAAAAAGAAATACTTGTACACATATAGAACACAAAAGCCATTATCCGTCGCATAAAATATTTATCCCGTTCCCGTGCGTAGATATTGAGTGCCGAGTGCCGAGTGCCTTCGTGTCGACCCGTATCTATCTGTATATATCTTTCTTCATTTCGAAATTTTCCAATTTCAAATATTTCAAATACTACGCAGCTATTATAGCTCATTTCCCCATCAATGTTATGTAATTTATATTTCTTCACTTGGCAAAAAAAAAAATAATAATAATAATGTCTTAGATTGGTCTTAGATAATGTATCTCAACACTTGTACACATGTGTCGCACATCACACCCTTAGTGTCTCCGAGTGTAGACACACCAACTCAAGAGACATCTTTTCAAATAGCGCACTGTTCAAATATTTGTCCCTTTTCTTGAGGGCAAAAACCCGTGTGTGGGGTTGCGTATGCGTTATATTGGGAAAACTTCTCCCCCTGAATGTATATGCGTAACTAACCAAAAAAATATTATGTATGTAAATTTCAATCTCTATGGACTTACACAACATCATAGCTATAGATACATGTTTGATGAAATTTCATTGTTGCGTGTTTCGGGTGTGACAATGACAACTAACCTAACACATCATTTAGACGTGTCGTTGTATTCAAAATAAATCAAATCATTCGAAAACTACATGAGTTTGACCTTCGATCGATTGGCCCCACCATAAGGTAAAAGTTTAAAGTGGAACCCTCCTTCGAAACGACGAGCCGACGCACGATGCGATGGGGACTGACGTCAGCTATGAGCCAACCCACTCTAATTAACAACAGTATGCGGATTAATAAATAATGAGGTGACATGCAACAAAACCAGCAATTATAAGTTCAACTTTGTTTTAAGTGGTTTTTAGGTTTTATATACATATACTTGTATGATTGGCATGTGAATGCGCCGATAGGAAGCTCTAGAAGTTATAATAAATTATTAAGTTTTCCCATATTCGAATGAGTGTATTGTGGGCCATTCGTGTCAGTCAATTAGACATGCTAATTGGTAGGTAAAGACTACGTTTTCCTTTCATGTTAAATGTTAAGGGCGTGTTTTTTTTTAAGAACATATTCGAGAAGTTAAAACGCATTTGAACGATGGGAAATATGACAAAGCTATCAATGTGTCGAACTGTCGAGGCGGGTACTTGTTAATACATAATTTCAATAATTTACAATTTTTTTTTATAGAAAATAACCGCCCGCCCTTGCCCTTACTAAGGATTCATGAATTGTATTGACTAGATATATTCTTGTCTATCAGGACAATACATTACCAATGTTCCAATGCTTTAACTTTAAGTCAAATATCGTTTACAATGATTTTTTTTTATATGGGAGGCGCCACGCCCCTTTCCTTAATTTTGATCAATCTTCAGAGTAAAAATCTCGGTTCAATAATTACCTAAGATAGTCTGAAAATGTAAATTAAATTGCTTCGGTGACTTTCGAGTTTAAATATCTCCACCCCATTTTTTGTTATGAGAGGTATCACGCCCTTTTGTCCAGTCCCGCCAGGTTTTATAAAATGCTTCAATCAGACAATGTTCAAATATCGTGATTTAAATAACTTTTTTTGCAAGGGTGGTGCCATCGCCCGTTTTCCAATCCCACTCACTTTAGCTCCCATGGGTGTCGAGAAAAAGGATTTAAAATGTATTTTCTAGATATAATTTTTTTTTGGTTTTTTTCGTATGGGAGGTGCCATGCCCTTTTGTCCAATGTTCACCAAATGGATGGTTTAGATTCATCCTTGGACCCACTCAAGCACACACACAAAATTTCATTAAAATTGGTCCAGCCGTTTAGGAGGAGTTCGATTACAACACACGTACCTACAGAAAAATTAAATAAGATAGCTGTACCCGCCCGGCTTTGCCCGTGCACAGAAATTGTATTGCTTATAGTTCTTAAATAATAATGTTCTTTTTGTAAAATGTGAAAAATGAGAAAAATCGATTTTCTGGAATTTTCTTTCTGCGTAAACCTGAAATACAGCAATACGAACAAAACAAAAAAAGAATCATAAAAATCGGCTCAGCGGTTATCGAGTTATAAAACGTCATCGAGTTTCACCCCATAGAAGATATTTTTTTGTATGGGCGGTGCCACGCCCTTTTGTCCAATTTTGACCAATCTTACAGCAACACTCCTAAGCCAATACCTAAAATTGTCTGTAAGTTTCAACTCAATCGATTCGGCTGTTTTCGAGATATACGATTTGTAATGTTGTTTTTATATGGGAGGCGCCACGCCCCTTTGCTAAATTTTGATCAATCTTCAGAGTAAAATTCGAGGTTCAATAATTACCAAAGATAGTCTGAAAATGTAAATTAAATTGGTTCGGTGACTTTCGAGTTTAAATATCTAACCCCCAGCGCCACCTATCGGGTCAACGACTTTCTTTTTATTATTAAATTTTACCTAATTTAACACAAAATCAGTCCGGAGTACTAACACAGTGAGCATCAAAAGTGTGTGAATATCAATGATCTTTTGAGTTTTGTTAAGGGTCTTGAAACAGATCTTAAAAATTAACAATCTGTAAAAAGTTTAATAATGAAATAACAATAACAAAACTTATTTCATTTCGAAAGCCAAAAAATCATACAGAAAAATTGTTACCAAACTCCAAAGACAAATGAAAACCGCAGTGGTGTTCACATACTTTTGACGCTCACTGTAGATGAACATATGGTGTGAATATTAGCCGCGTTTTATTATCGCTAATGATCCATATGGATCATCCCCTGATAATAAAACGATGCAGATCATGAAAAAATATTACTTTGCAAGTTTGGCACCCCTGATTAATTTTCGACATAGGTACCTACGAAGCAAATACATATAGTAAACATAACTTCAGCTGTAATTGATGTACGTTGAATAGGAATGGTGGAAAGCGATTGTTTCAGATTCTTGTTTGTCTTGAAAAGAATATTTAAAACCTAAAAACAAACTTTACATTTACATATACTTGTATTTATATCCGTTGCTTTGAGTTTTATTTGGATGTTTGTTGACATCTTTTGCTCAGCTGTTTCTCTGTATTTATATTTAAATGGCGCTGCCATTCGTGGGTTTTTTCTTGTTTTATTCAACTTTTAGAAATTTCGAGCAACATCAAAATACACTTATTCTCTTTTCTTTTGCTACTGAATTGCTAAAAACTACACTAATATATAAATGGCATATTTTGATTTGGACAATTTTCGTTTAAACACATCAAATTCGTAGTTGCAAATTTCTATTCTGCCATTTTACGATGCGGTAACTCCGTACTTGATAGCACAAAACAGAAGTGGAAACATTCAGAAGTAAAATTACTTAACAACTTTGGGTTTTGGGATTGGGTATCACGAAATTTGAACCCGATAGAACACAGGATCTCGTAGATTTGTTGTAGTGCGGGTAAATCGATGATCCATATGGATCATTAGCGATAATAAAACGCGGCTATTAATAGCTTCAGTGGTTCAACTGAACCATCACTGAAAGGTGATGGTCGGACTTACATACGCACCAACGTTTTTATATTATTAGAAAATATAAGTTCTGTAGATATTTGAATCGTTTTTTTTAACCACATCTACTACTTGACTTTAGCCGAAAGACACAAGTTGCTGAGAGGGAGGCAAATATCCAAAACCAAATTGATCAGACAACTGACACTATAAATAAATAAATAGTTGGCGCAACAAGTCCATATAGGCACCCTAGGCCTAGGGTTGCCAGTTCTCCCGATACTCCGGGAGTCTCCCGGTTTTTTCACTAATCTCCCGGTCTCCCGAAAATTCTATGAAATCTCCCGAATTTCCAATATTTCATTTTAATTTTCTTAAAAAACCAAACTACGAACAGCTAAGAAAAAGTATTATTCTTATTACTTTAGAAATGTTAACAGCGCCTAATGTAACTACAATGCATTTGGTATAACTCTTTTTGTTCTTTAACTTCCACATTGACATTGACAGTTCCCGAATCGAAAATCGTAGGAAATAATAATCTCAAATTACAATTGTCCATTCTTAGTTTTCCAACAGCACTAAAAGAATACGAGCTGTCAAAAATGAGTTCGAAAAGTTTGAAATAGAGTATATAAAAGTACTTCGGTATGGTCCAACACGTTGGCTGTCACTTGGCAATGCTCTTGATATTTCGCCATATTTCACCGAAATAAGTTCGGTTTTATTTTCAAGACCTAGGTGAAAACAATTGTCATCCAGTTGTTTGGCAATTTGTTTATGAGAGTAATAAACCTAATAATAACACAAAACCTGAAATATTTTTGTACTTCTCAAGTCATTACATCAATATATTAACAAAATCGATTTTAACTTTAGAAGGTAGTTATTTAAATGCAATAACTACACATAAAGTTTTATCAGACTCTTAAAGACTGACAGAGAATGTAGAATTAAGGACAATTTTTTTGGAGCAAAAACTCATGAGTGCTTAAGAGAAACACATTTGTCAACCAAGAATGCCATTGAGAATGAATTCTTAAATGTACATATATAAACAAAAAATTAAGATTAATTATAATTATACATATATAACAATTAGTAGGTATATTTCAAATTATTTTTTCTATTCCGGTGTCAAATGCATTTGTGGAACCAATATTTTCCATAATAGTCTGCCTCTACTCTATGGTCGAATGACAGAAATCGGTTAAAAATAGATATCTACCTATTATAAAATACACCAAGGTTTTTCTAATTCTCCCGATATTTTCTCAATCTCCCGATATTTCTTCTAAAACCTCCCGATTTGTTGAGAAACACTTCTGGCAACCCTGCCTAGGCCCCCCTAGGCCTAGCTTCTCAGAACCAATTTAATATGTAAGTTGGGATTTTTCGTGGATCGAACCTGGAACCCCTCGCACAGTCTGTACTCTTTAACGATTTATAGAATTTAGTTTTAACATTTATCTACAAAATTTTTTCATATTGCTAAATTGTTTTATTAATAATTTCCATATTTCCTTTCTTTTCAGGTAAGTTCAGAAAACCGAATTCAATTGTTTTTTTGGCAAGTAAATACATTATTTAGACGTATAATTTTTGTAGCAATCCTTTTGGGATACCTTTACATCAACATTAAACATTTAATGACATTCTCTGTAAATGAATTTATTTATTTATAAGACTCCCTAAATTAAAAATAAAAATGTATTGTCCATTTTAAGTGAGTTATAGTTATTGCCCGTTAATGTGGGTGACATCGACTGTCACATTGAAGATTGGGTAGCAGCTTTAGACAAATGTTTGTCGCGGTTTCAAAAATAAAAGAGAACTCCAAAAGTAGCGTTGCCGTTTTAAAATCCGCCTTCCAGTCAGATTTGACAGTCAAAATGGCAACGCTGCCCAAAAGGCAGTTTTTTAATATTTTTGAATCATAGTTCAGTCCACCGTGTTCTGTTTTTCAAATGAAACGCACTCGGTGAGGTTTTGTAATCAACTGATTTATTATTTTAGTAAATTAACAATACCCTCAATAAATTACTCTGCACTTTTTATTTTATTTTAAGCTAGACTTCTAGAGCTCTACACTTCTATAGACAGTAGCACTCTGAGCTTCTATTGGCTATTTTAGAGCGATGAGCATAGTTCTTCCCTTTCTACAAGCTTGGGAACTATTGCAGATGATGAAATTTTCCTTTGTTTTTGAATTTATTATATCAATTCTGAGCGCCAAGCTTATAGAATAGGTACTATAGCATCTATCCGTGGTTTCGCTCCCGTTAAAGAAATAACTAGTGTGCTTTACTAAGTGCTCGATAGAGTAAAGAAAAAAATGTTACCCACACAAACTTTACCTCTTTTGGAATACAAAATAGTCCTTCGTATAGTCCTATGAACATCCTCACAAGACCCGCGGATGTTGAAATTCTGAAATTCTGATTCTAAAAACGTATAAAGGACAAACAGCCAGACAAGCAGACGTGTTGCATTCAATTTGATATGGTAGAATGTAGACGATAAAATAAGAAGATGGTTTTAGATTCTATCATTAACTTACCTACGGCAAAGTCTCATTTTCATTAAAAACTTATTTTGAAAATAGGTATATTTATTTTAAATACAAGGTCGTTTTTTGAAACAAGAAAAATTGCCGTTTCTAGCGTGAGGGAACAAACCTACAAGAGACTCAATTACTTACTTACTTAAGCCACCAAGTGACAAACAACAGAAACAGAAACAAAAACGGAATCTCATACCATTGCAACAGAAACAGATTTTTTTTGTCAGCAACAGCAGCAAGATTTTTTTTGTCAGCAACAACAGCAAGCGACAGAAATTTGCTGTCTGCAACAGAACGTAAACAAGTCTAGGTATATTTCTGTTGCTGCCAAAAATGTCAACTTACTGTAGGATTTTTTTTCTTCATCTGTTTTATGTCTGCTTGCTTTATACCCTACTCACACCGAACCGAAAACACTCGAAAAACACTTAATTTTGAAGTTTTCCCTTGAAAATTCCAGTTTTCAAAACGAATTGTTTGAAGTTGAATTGCATGAAAACAGCACGTAAACGACTTCCTTCCAATCGTTGGGTTGTTGAAGCAGACACACCCTTAGCAACATTCAGTGAGTTCAGCAAAATAGCGGTTGTCGTCTCTACAATTTTTTTTTTTTTTTTTGTCTACAAAAATGTGGAATTTCTTGCTATCTTTGCATACCATAAACAGTAGTTACAGTTTTTTTGCTGTCTAGTGTAATTGTGTTTGGGGTTATATCGACGAGTCTTATAATTAGCAGGGCACTAAATTATGCTGTCTTCGGTGGGTCGCTGTGATAAACCTTCAAGCTACTTCCGCATTGCAAGTCAATATTGAGCGGTTTAATGACTAGATAGAAGCCGAAATGGTCGATAGAGCGACCCGAAATTGGAGCGACAGAATTCACATCGTCAAGTCAAAAACAGCCCCATAGGCTGCCATCGCGTTAAAAAATAAATAAAAATAATCATTTTACGCATTTGAGTTCACAAAGAGTTAGATTGATGACATCAGGAACGAAGTACAGTGCTTTTTAAATATTGGAGTACCTTATGGTTCTGATTTGGGACCAATACTATTCCCGATTTATATAAATATCTTGTTTAGTTTGCCAATAATTAGAGGATTACTGATAGCATTAATTTAATGATGATGTGGATTTTGCTTATTGTTCAAAAAGTGCTTTGAATATGAATGCTTTGAAGATGTTTCAGTGAAGTTTGGTCAAAATTGGAAAATTGGGCGTAGCACCTTCTCATGAGGGCGTTAGGCAATAACGCCGAAGGAAATAGCGCCCAAAAAAATGCATAGCAGCATGCCCCTCATACTTATTTCACTGTATATGCATTTCCACTTACTAATTTTGGCTTTACTGCTTGTCAAAAAAACACTGTCCAAACAAAATAATATGTACTGCGCAAAGTGCGGTTGAGATTGGAAAACGGGACACTGCACCTACCTTACAACAAAAATATTTAAAACACCATAATCTTCACCTTTAGCATTGAAATTGAAGCCGGGAAGGGTTGGACAAAAGGCACCACTATTGCGCTATTCTTCGACAGTCATGGGAGTCAAAGTTTGTAAAATTATAAACATTCATATGCATTATCCATATCCTGATAGACAAAAATATATCTTGGCAATACAATTCCTGGTGGGTACGAGTAAAGTCGGTCAGGTACAGCCAGTTGTTAGTGAATTTAAATAGTTGAGCCTTATTATTGGCTAAAAATCTTAACTCTCAGAAATTTTTATTAGCGGGCTTAGTTAGTTTCGATTAGAATTGAGGTTCCCATCATTTGATGTGCTTTCTCAGGTCCCTTTGTTCCATTCCGATCCCTAATTATGTTCGTGGTCCTAAAACTTTATTTTATGGAACAACCTAAAACATGTATAAAACATGTTTTCGATTGGTTCATGAATAAAACATGGGCACGAGTACGATAACTACGGCGCCAAAAATTGATAACGGTATTTTGTAGTAGGGGGCGGTCTATCTTGCTTCGTTTAGGCGGGAAGGGCAATTTAAAAAAAAAAATACTTAAAATGAAAAAAAAAAAAAATGAGAAACAATGGCAACACTTACAATAAAGGACTTTAAGATTTTTGGAAGCCAGGAATATGTTCTTTGATATTATTTTTAAGTCAAGTTATAGCTGTTAATAGTTTTTGAAAAAAAAAAAAATACTTTCAAACTTGAAATTTAAGGAAACAAATTAAAAAAAAAGTTGAATGCTGATATTTTTCAATATTGAAAAAATAGATACTTAATTTGTTAAATTGATACTTGCTGCCTAAATCAATTCTTAATCGAACACTGAAAAACAGATTGGTCCTCTAATTTTTGAGAAAATTTAAAATTACTTTTATATGTCGCTCCGCTTATAGTACAAATTGCTACCCTTGCGCCTTGAAATGCGTATGGGGGGCATGCTGCCCCCTGCAACCCCCCTGCTTGGGGTCACTGTTGGATTTTGGGATGGATGCAAGGCTGAGTATATGCAAACTTTCTTCAAATTATATTAGTTTACCCAATGTCAACAACATTATTCAGATATAGTCTGTGGCCTGAAATTTCACATTGGTAGACAAAATTTTGCTGATTTGCATTTTAGACAATTTAGAACGTATTCCTGGCTTTGCAAAATACTATAGTTCGTTGTTGTAAGTGTTGCGATTGTTTTTTTAATATTTTATTTTAATTTTATTTATAATTTTTTTCTTAATTACCCATCCCGCCTAACCGGAGCGACCCCCCTTCCCATAGTAAAAAATGCTTGTATTTAACTCCTCTACATAAATCTGTCATTAGTTTTCATCGCCAAAACTATTTTACTCACCCCAATTTTTGTCCTTAAATTTCAAGTTTGAAATTATTTTTTTCAAAAACTATTTAAAGGAATAACTTGATTTAAAAATAATATGAAAAAACATATTCCGGGCTTTCTAAAATGATATAGTCTTTTATTAGAAGTGTTGCTATTGTTTTTTTAATGTATTTTTTTTTTTTTTTTTCATTTAAAGTATCATTTTCTTTAAATTACCCCTCCCGCCTAAACGGAGTAAGATAGATAGTAAAAAGTGCTTGTATTTAACCCCTCTACAAAATACCGTTATAAATTTTTGGCGCCGTAGTTATCGTACTCTCCCCAAAGCATGTTTTTGATTGTTCCATCTGTAGTATATACATTTTGTAATTTAAATTTCTTATTAGGAACTATTATCTTTGTCAAACTGACTGCTAAAAATATAGTATTTACATAAAAAGAATTTTGTAAAATCACTCCTCCTGCTAACACCCATCAAAGATCTTTAAAATTCCTCGTTGTGCAAAATTTAACACTTATTCGTCTACTATTGCTATTTGGCTTACCAATTTGCTCTTCGCTAACAAGGCTATGTGCCATTCAACCGTAGAAGGTTAATTCTTTACCAATTTTCTGCTGAAAATTGCATTCGTCTCACACAGACACAAGTCAAGCATTCTTTCTTTCCCCTAACTATAGGTACTGCCTGTCTATTAAAATGGTTAAACGCATTTTCTGACTTGAAATATGCGTTTTCAAAAAGTATCTACAATATGCAGTTATAAGAAGAAACGTTCCGAAACACTAATGAGGCCAATTAGAAGATGATATGGAATTACAAACATGAACAAATAAATTGTTATTGCTGTATATATTGCCCAATGCACATAACTACATATAACTTAGCACATTTTGTATATGGTTATGGTATATCTCACATACACTCTTCAATGAAGTTAATTAGCAACAGCAGAACAAATTACGAAATAAACGTGCATCCGAGTACGAGTACCTATACCGTATACATGTGAACACGAATTTGATTCTCAGACTCAAACTACCCAACTTCGTCGGAGATGTTTCAGAACATTTTTTTTTTTTTTTGGTTTTTTTCGCAGATATATATAAGTATCTATATACTATAAAAAAATTCAAATTCGCACGCGAAATTTTAATGAAGCATTTTTGTTCGTTAGCACTCATCTACCATTCTCTGGTCTGGATGCATAATGAATTGATGGCTGTGAGATACAATGGACTCTCGCATTATGCATTTCAATTTAATTATTTTCCTGTCGGTTTTGTTCTTCATTTCGGTTCGTAATATTCAAATTGTCACGTTCGTTGATTGTGTGTAGTTCATGTGAAATCAATTGCGAATAAATTAAAGGACCAAATGAAATGCAAAAACATAATGCGAACTGCATGCTGCATTAAATGCAATTCTTGCCATTGACAAAGAAGATATAACCAGCTTTTTGTGACTTGAATTAGAAGGGGAAAGGCTAAGGCACTGTCATTGTGTTGGTATAGCTTCATTAAGGATTGTATTTCAATTTTTATAGAAAGTAAAGAAAAAACTGCAGCATAGCTCTATTGGTTTGTTTTTTGAAGAAAAAAGCTTAATTTTTCAAAATAAAGCAGTTATCCTTTTTT
Source organism: Cheilosia scutellata (assembly GCA_955612985.1). Taxonomy (NCBI): domain Eukaryota; kingdom Metazoa; phylum Arthropoda; class Insecta; order Diptera; family Syrphidae; genus Cheilosia; species Cheilosia scutellata. Next base: position 87,246,732 of record OY015313.1, read on the forward strand.
TCATATTAAATATGTTCCCTTGGATGACCTTTTTGCAAATTTCGGGATCTATGTTGTATTTGCATATACCCTCAGCGGAAGTAGTTTTTTTATGATGCATCCAAAGGGTGTGTGATTTTCATGGATACATCGTCCGGTGCCGAGCTTCTGTTTACTTACTTAGATGGCGCTACAGTCCGAGGTGGACCGCGGTCTTAATCAACACGCCTCTACAGTTAGGCCGATCTTTGGCTAACCGCCTCCAGTTGCGCACTCAAAGTTAGTTGCGGTCCCCTTCCACTTACCCGCCACCAGTGTTGTTCCACGACGCGTCGTTTTTAATTGTCGACACTCTGATGTCGACAATAGCGTCGTCTATGTCGTCAATGTCGTTTATTGCGTCGTCTATGTCGTCAATGTCGTTAATTGCGTCGTCAATGTCGTCAATAGGATTGTCAATGTCATTCAAAACAGCTGTTAGTGCAACGTCTCTAGCTCTACTAGTTACTAGTAATAGTAAGCATACGCGCAGGAACAGAGCAGGACATGATATATGAATTTATTAATAAATTAGAATTTAATGACTGAACGACTTTGAGTTGGTCAAGTTGAATAATAAACAAGCAGCTAGTTGCAATAATTCCAAAATAAATCTTTTAAACACACCTGATCGCCTCAGACACTTTTTTTTATTCATCTATTTAGAAATGTGTGCAAAATTTTAAATAAATAAAAACGTTTACCCATTTTAAAATAAAAAAGTTACCTATTTTATATTTCAATTGTCTTAATTTTATAGAAACTATAATGTATTGCTTGATTGAACTTTGTCGACATGTCGTGTCGTCAATTTTGAATTAACGACACGTAATTGACGACGCGTCGACAATTGCGTAGTCTACATGGTGTAGTCTGCGCGGCACAACACTGCCCGCCACCTAAAGCGAGGTCTTTCTCTATTACGGCGCTACAGTCCGAGGTGGACCACGGTCTTAATCAACACGCCTCTACAGTTAGGCCGATCTTTGGCTAACCGCCTCCAGTTGCACACTCAAAGTTAGTTGCGGTCCCGTTCCACTTGCCCGCCACCTAAAGCGAGGTCTTTCTCTATTACGTTCGGGTTGCAATCGAAGAATCTTATAGGTTCGCAGCGTTGGTGTCCATTCGCTCTACATGTCTTGCCCATCTTAGTCGACATCTGATATACGTAGGTACTTTTCTGATCAGGTCGTAGAGTTCGCTGTTAAATTTTCTCCTACAAAGCCCATTAACGCAATCTGCACCGAAAATCACTCGAAGAATTTTGCGTTCGAAAAGACCAAAAAGATCTCCATCCGCCTTTGTTAACGTCCATGCTTCTGCCCCATAGAGGAGGATGGGAATGATGAGGGTCTTATATAGAGTGTCCTTTAGTCTTTCTTGACATGGCCTTACTAGTCAGTTTTTATAGGCCAAAGAAACATTGGTCGGCAAGTTTAACTCAAGTTGGCAAGTGTAACTCACCTTCTACTGTGGTGTCATTGTCAGCTCTTATATAACGAAGCCGAGGTAGACGAGGTCCCTAACCATCTCAAGTTCTAACCGTCTATCGTGACGTTCTGTTCGATTCGTCGATTTTGTTTGTTCTTTTCTTTTTGGCAGACATTTTGTGTTGCCCTCATTACGCTAAACCCATTTTCGCCGCTATTGTGCTATATGGTCATTCATTTCTTCGTTTCAAGTTGGTACCCCTGGCATTTGACACCTGTTAAACTCAGTTGTCATTTGAAGTGTCACAATATTAGTTTAACGTTTGCCATTTACGATAACGTATCGCTTAACAGTCGAACAACGCGTTAAAATTTATTAAAATTGACTACAAAAGTGGTGATTCAAACGTAGCCACTTTTCGCGCATTAAGCGATGATTATGGCCGTCATAATCGACCGAATATGCAAGCAATCGGTAAAATTGTGAAGAAATTTTAAGAGAGTGGAAGCGTTACTGATGTCGTAAGGCCTGTGCATCATCGTAATGCAGGCTCAGTCGAAAATATTGCTGCTGCAAGTGCCTTGGTCTTGGTCGATATGTGGTTCCAGCAAGACGGGGCAACAAACAAGCCAAACAACATGACCAATAATTTCAAACTTTGCCGACGTCAATTGGTCACCAAGATCATGCGATTTGACACCGTTAGATTTTTTTCTGTGGGGTTACGCAAAAGACGGTATTCACGCGAATAATCCCCGAACTCTAGACGCACCAACATTACTCAAGTTATGGCCGAATTGCATGTTGCGAATCTTTCCGAGGCCCCTATTGGAATAATATTGCTTTTCACGCTTAATGGCAAAGTCCAAACTTTATAATGAAATAAAATGTTCATCAAAAATGTATCGCAGTGTGTATTTTATTTAGCTTTACTTTCGACACCGAAAAATGAATGACCCTTTACTTTCAAACGCACCAGTGATTGCTCAATGCGTTCTGCCAACGATGCCAATGTCGTCAGCTCCTGCAAGGTGTCTACAGCTCCTTCTTCTTCTATATCTGGGTAATTTAGGCAGATGGGCAAGCTATCGTGGCGAAATCTGCATGAAGGAATTTTCCATAGCCACCGCAGTGCCAGGATAGACATACAAAATATGTTGCCATTTCTTCTTCTATTATCCTTCTGCTAATGATGAGCTATTGGCGGTTAGATTTTCACCTAAGGTACCTTTCATCACGCTGATAAGAATATCAATAGAAATTCCTTCTCGCTAAACCGCAGTTTACTCCGTCCGAAATTATTCAGAATCTACTTGATATTTCTATATTGCTCAGAGACTGTATACTTTACATACATACACTCAGAGAAAAAAATTGTTATTTTCAACTATTTTTTAACTATTTTCATAGTAAAAATCGGGAACACTATTTTAAATAAGTAGTTAAAAATAGTTATTTATGACTATTTTCATTGTCAATTAATAATTTTCGTAAAATCAACTGCTTAATGGTTAATATTACTAGTTACAATAGTTATTTTTAACTATTTTATTGTCAGTTGATGTTTTTTTCAAAAATAACTATTCAATAGACAATGTTATTAAAAATAATAGTAATTTGTGACTATTTTGATTTTTAATTGATTTTTTTCAGAATCAACTTTTTAATAATCACTATAACTATTTAAGCAGCAACATACATATACCTATTGTGCATAGTTAAATTTCACTTTATCGAATAGTCGTTGAATGACTATTAATATGGACATCTTCAGTAGGTACCTGTTTCACGTTTTGGAAAGCTTACCTGATAGTTTTTTACTTGCCGCGTATACAAGTAGAATAATTAGTTTCCTGAAAATTCTTCAAAAAATCAACAACAACAACATTTTTCTCAAAAAATTTCAATTGACATTTTATTATACCTTATATAAGAATTTAAAAAAAAAATTACAAATAATATAAACAAACAATTAGAAATATTTAAGTCTTATTAATTTTTTGTTCGTTACAAAATGAAGGTGAAGTGGTGGGGAATTAATTAAAGGCCAGCCCCAAGTTAAATTTACCTTATTTAATACAAAACAAAAAACGAGTTACTTACATAATCTGTGGCACATGTTGAGCTCGAACTACAGGAACTTGAGGGCGATGATGGCCTTATGTTTCGCGGAAGAACCACTTCTTATGCTTCCCTCCACTATAGTAGCGCTAGCTGCCGAATGCACTAGAAATCCCTGGATTTTATTTCGCATTAAAAGTAAAACAAATGTAACATAAATTAAGTTAACAGAGTTACCTCAGATTTTTCAGATTAACAAATTTCCCCGCAATCGGACGTACAATCCGTACGATTTCTTGTCATTTCCCTCAATTTCTTAGATCGTCGTTGTCCAAAAATTTTAAAATATTAGAATCGAGACCCAAATCTTCGAAAAAAATTGTTTTAGAACAACATAAAAACACAATCGTTTTGGTGCCGTGAAATAAAGCCAAAGCTACCTTCATATTGAAAAGTGAAGCTTGTTGGCCATTTTGTATCAGGCAAAAACGTCCACAATTGAAATAATGTTTCGGTTTTCCTTATACAAAATGGTGGCAAAGCTTCACTTCTATCCCATACAAAAATGTATAACTTAGCTATCTAGTTATAATCTATTATGATAAAAACTTACCAACAAAATTTTGATAGAGAATTTCCAGATCTCAATTCTGTAAAATAGAATACAGCTTGCCGTCCACGATTGTCTCACAGGTACCTATCAGTTGTCTGGAGAATATTTTCACTTTGGTTTGTTAAACGTATTTCACTGTCTTCACTGTCGACAAATTGAACTTGAACTTTTTCTCCACAGGCGTCGAGCACTTCTAGATTTAAAGTTTCACAAATATAATTAGAATCGTTTTCGTTATTCCATTTTGTTTTTGTAAATTCTTTACCACTTATTTCTTGCAAACAACTTTTCCAAAAGGACACTCAGCACAGAATTATCGTCATGCAACAAAGAGATCGACGCGCAAGCGTCTACTTTGGCATAGTCATTTGCAACTATGTTGTTACTACCCATACTCATTTTTAACTACGTGGTAGTCGTTGTGTATATCATCATGAATTAAATTAAATAAATACTACTATTTCATAGTAGGAAGTTATTATAGAATAGTCACAATTGATTGTTAATTCTTATTTTTAAGAAACTGTTCAATAACTATGCTTTAATATCACAATTAACTATCTTGTATAGTCACTAAATAAAATGATTGATTTTTAAGTATTTTTTAACTATTTTGTAACTATTTTCAATTTATTTTTGTGCAAAAAAAGTCATTCGACAAATTTCATTGGATTTCATAGAGTGACTATGGCAATAGTTAAAAAAGTAACTATTTTTTTCTCTGAGTGTAGCTTCTTTCTTGTTTCCTTAGCTGTCCGCCCAGATGAGTGCATATAGCGTATAAAAATATTGAGATGACAATGAGGATACCAGATAGTCCTCATGGCGTATCCGGGACCACCGACATTCATTTCTCTCATCTCTGACTGCCTTAACAGGTAATTTGCAAGTTGTTCACGCCTCCATTTATACCTTTTTCGAGAACCCGAAAAATGCCTTATGGTTCATCTTCTTCTCTCTGATCACTTCTTGAACTCTACGTTTTAAGCCACGCCATTTTGGTGTGATGTGTGAAGCATGTCGCAAAAATCTCCTGTTGCTGAAAATAACCGAGATTCTTCCTTACATACCTGCAATGCAAATGCCTTCCATACCTCATTGTTCTGGAACTCCTCCCACGTTTTTTATGTAGAAAAATCCTTAGATTATACGTTTTGACAGGATTTGTGCAACACCATGTGTGGTTGATGATCCTTTTCACACAAGACTCTACCACAAATCTATCAGCGACTATTTCTATATGCTTTCTATGGATATATTCGTGTGGAAAGAAGGTCCTTATATTTATAATGAACATGTTATTTGTACCCCGGAGGTATAATATATAATATATAAAATGGGACTAGCGGAGCGTTGAATGAAAGCAAAACGAAATATATGCTGTCTACAAGAAAGGACATTCAGCATCGGTGTTTTGGACAGAATGTAACAATGGACAGCTATAATTTGGAGGTAGTGATAGACTTTGTCTACCTAGGCTCTGCGATGAACTCCAGCAATGACATCAGCGCTAAGATCATGCGAAGCATTCATTACTCTTGCCAATCGCTGTTTTTACGGGCTTACAAGGCATTTGAGTAGCAAAGCCCTCTACCGAGCAACTAAGCTAAGCAGACGTTGTATTTGCATAAGACCCTTATCATCTCCGTCCTGCTATATAACGCAGAAGCATCGACTCTTTCAAGGGCGGATAAAAACACACTCAGTTGTTTCGAGCGAAAAGTTCTCCATGTGATCTTTGGCGCCATCAAAAGTAAAGTAAGTAATGTCATTTGCACAACAAAAGTCGAAGATCTTCTCTCCGTTTGCATCTGATCGGTGTCATCGTTCCTTTCCTACCAAACAGACTGCCACATGTCGTTAGCGTTACATCCATCAGGATATCCATATCTGAAATTTGTTTAAGGGCTGCATCAACTATAGAGCTGCGTACTCGAAATGATGATGATGATTTTTAAAACCACCTCCGACTCCGAACCGAATTCGAACCTTTCCCGTTGCAGGACTTGCTTGACTGACTTTGATTTTCAAATTAAAACTCAGATAACAATTACCAATACCAACTCATTCATGTGGAATTTTGTGATTTCTAAACTTTCCCTACCCCACTCCGCTGCTTTGGGCAACATCTGCACCCTTTCCCATTCCCACTTCCTTTTGTGTTGCACAAAATTGACAGTTCAAACCAAACACTTTTCTGTCCATACTATCACCGTTCAACCAATCAATGCGACAACAATGGCAGTCATCTTTAAAAAAAATAAAAATAAACAACGAAAAGGATTGTAAATTCCACAGCTCTGCACTCATTGTTGGTCCCCATTCATGAAAACAGTTTTCTTCAAATGGAACTCTTTTCTCGCACTTAAAAGTCCCTACACAAGGGTTCTGCCATCTATTTTGAAACAGATCCTTAACTCCTCAGTTGTATTTTGATTTCTCTGCCTTGGCAACCTGAACGGTCTCTGCCATATCAATGACCTCGCCGCTGTGCTATGAAAGAACGTATAACATCAAATTGCATGGCAAGGACATTCCACAGTCAGATACAAAATGTTAAATGCAATCCAACTGTGTGGAGTCCTTCAACTTCTCACAATACTCACTCGAAATGGATGCGATGATTGCCATCCCCTATCTCCCGAAAATTAATGCAAATTTACCCTTGATCCTTATGGTTTCGTGGCAACGTCATTAAACACCCCTCGATGCTATATAGCTATACTCCCGAAGTGCCGACCCGCATCCAGCAATAACAAGCGCGAGATGCTTTTATTTTTTGTAAAGTGAATGCCAAACGCTTAACAACATTCTCTGCAACAATGTATAACGGATGGGGTGAGTTGAGTCTGGTTCGACATCACACGCAATGCTTGTTTTTTTTTATGCTGCACTCATATGGGGGTGTTAGATTTCCGACCAGATCCACGTGCCGTATCACCTGTATGATTCGACATGTCAACCCTTTTATATCGGTGAAACCCTATATCCCGTATTGCCTGACGTTAGTCGTCACATCATCAGAACATCGAACAGGAGGTGTCGTGTTATAAAAATTAAATTTCATTTAAAATGCTTCATTATGACGTGTATAGGTTTGGTACGTGTGTTGTACGTGTCAGTGTCATGGGGTGTGGCAGACAAACGTAAATATACAAAAGGGTTCTCGTTCTGGCCTCTGGGATATTTTCATGTAACCCGAAGCCCCAGCCCCGAGCCCTACCGAAATATTCATTGTATTCGTTGCAGATCGGTGGTATGAGGTTATGCAAAAAAAATGATTACTGAATGGGTCGATGGATGAATGATGGTCATTTCCGTGACGTCCTGGAAGAACTGAAATTTATTTAGGGTCAGCGTTAGAGAAAGGATGCTTTTAATTAAAGAATTATGAACGCTATGAGCTCTGACAAAATTGAAATTCTCCTTCTAGCATTTGCGCATATACACAAACATATCTATATACGAAATAAAGGGATTATGCACTTGAGTGGAAAACGGATGCTTGCAAAAGATTGAATTACAACTTTGGCACTGCCCGGATTTGATATGCTTTTTCAACCGTCTAATTAGAAAACTGGCGGTATTATAACTGATGTCGTCGCATAATGGCCAGAAATTTGAGAGTTTGAGTGAGAAAAAACGCAATGTCCTTTACAATGACCTCGCAGAGATTATTTCCCTTGGCAACTGTTCTATGAAATTTTATAGACCGTACTCAAAAAAAAACCACTAATCTTTGTAAAGTTATAAAGTTATACCCTAAATGGTTCGGGCATAGGCGGATGATGGTGCAATATACTTTCTGTCGGATCATGTTTACAGACTCTTGTGTGCAAATGGCCTTAGATATGGTCGATGAATGGTGCAATAGGAATGGACTTTTGGTCAATCCTTTGAAAACTGAGGTTGCTCTGTTCACCAGACGGAGGATTTTAACCTCTCTGACTCACCCATTGCTAAAAGGCGTCACTATTCAGATCTCCGATGAAGCTAAATATCTGCGGGAGTGATTCTGGATAAGAAACTTCTTTGGGCGCGCTCAGTTTTCTGGCAGGGTTATTTCGGTAAGACGTGGCTTATCTTTGAAAAATGTCATTTGGCTATGATAAAGCCTTTAAAGTCCGTCAATCAATCTCCTCCTCAACACCATACCCCATCGGTACAAATTTTCTGTATAATCTTCCTCTAAAATCCTTTGGATACGGCTATATTAAGGCCTTTTCTAGCTTATGCGCCGCGTCGGTCGGTTGTTTGATGAAGACGGCTTTCGAAAGTATGTGCCTTCTAAACAAAACTTCAAAGAAAGGTCTGTCTTGGCTGCGGGGGTGCTTTTCCGAGTACGCCGAGCTCTGCTCTAGATGTCTGCTTGATTTAGCTCCTCTTGATAATTTTATCATGGGTATGGCAATCTACCGTCTCAGCTGGGATAGTTCTTGGTACCATCCAAACTGGAGTTTCGAACAACTTGAGCGTCACTTATCCTACGACCCTAGTTATTTGGATATGCCGTCGGAACTTCGGCTGCTGTGCAAATTAAGAGTCAACTTTCCTTGTGTTGAAAACTGGATTCAGCCAGAGCCTGGTTTTGTATGTAGTCGAATCTTCCAAAACTAGTCAAGGTGCTGGTGTCTTCGGGGAAATCGAAAACACTAGACTTTACACTTGTTAGGCAAGCATGCATTTGTTTTTCAAGCGGAGATCTATGCTATCCTAATGGCTTCCGAATTGGCTAGTTTAGATTTGTGGGTTGGCGAGAAGTACTCCGCGCCACACTCAGGTCAATACTGACCCATTGCGATGCCGGTGGGGGAAAAGAGGTTGTCCCTTACCCATTATAACCCTGTATTCAAACTAGTTACTGTGCTGCTACATACATCCTGATGATTTGACGAAGTTCACTATCTTGTCTATTGATGTTCTGGAAACCTCGCCTAGGTCGTTAAAGAAGTGACTTCCTAGGCTACCAAATATATTACATATTAGGAATTGGTGGGGTCGGGGTATCTGTAGTCTAATAGACAGTAGTCTAGCTCAACTTTTTTACCCGTTCCAAAATAGATCGGAAATGGAAGAATGAAGAACTCTTTGATATATGTCGCAAGGCTGAACTCTTTGACTATTGTCCGAGTCCTATCGCAGGTCACACTGGGATTGCGGGAAATGAGATCTACCATGAGATTGCTAAGCAAGGCTCACAGGATAATTTCTCGGGACCAGAACCTGCTCTAAGTCTTCCTGCGTCCTCGGTCAGGGCCTCCATTGGCGGACTGGGGTTCTTACGAACATAATTATTGTCTATGGCAAGGTTCTCCAAGATGTGGGCAGAATAAATATGCATGCTACCGAAAGTCCAGTAAGAAGTCTTCTGACTGTAGGCAGGGGCGTAGCAAGGGGGACGATTTTCAAGAGTCGGAAAATCAAGGAAGCTACATTATTTTAGATTAGATTAGATTAGATTAGATTCTTTATTTCATGAAATATATGTATACAATAGTTTGTGTTTGAGACCATGAGCATGGCACAAATAGCCGTCTGCCGGATATGACATTTCATAGATATTAAAGAATTATTACATAGAAGTTAAATTGAAAAAGGAAAATTGAAAAAAGAAAGAAATACTTATTTACAACACAAGATTTTGGATTAAGCATAAAAGATAAATTCGTTAAGTCTTTAACAATTAGTCTACAAAAAAAGATGAACAAAAAAAAAAAAAGAAAAAAATATATTTATATAAAATAAAAAAAAAATAAATGCAATTTGTACATCAGTATATAAGTATAAAACTAGATTAAAGGAATGGAATGGATCAGTGAGAGGTCTAAAACAATTTTGATGATTTGCAACATAAAGATTTATAATTTTGAAGTGATTTAAAACACAAAAAATTAGCAATTTTAAATGATTTGAAACATGAAGGAAAAATTTTGGATTATTTAAGCAATAACTTAAGCAGAACGGCAAAAATGGCTTGTAGCTTGGACTTTTAAAAGCTATTACGATATACCAGAGCATGATTGCAGTATTTGTACAAAACAAGCCACCCCCTAGCTCCGTTTAGTATATCGTACAGGCCATTTACGGACAGATTGCTTTCTTGGAAGTATAGTCGACGAATCTCTTGTAAAATAGGGCATTCCGCGATGAAATAGTGAATATTTTCAGGCTCATATTGCATAGATTACACGTTTCCTCAAGATCAGTTCTGTGAGGGATGAAATTTAAATTTATTAATTCTAATCTCGCTCTAAAAATGTTGCTTATAACTTTCGATGAAAAATTTATATTGAAATAACTTTCGTGAGATAGCAAATGATGGTTTAAGTTCCTATAGATTAACCTTGAAGCTGAGGAAGATGCTCTATTTAGATGCTGATCGTATAATTTGTCATCCACTTTAGCAGTGATCATTTCAAAAAGCCTCTGCCAGTCGTTAACATTAGTCAAAGTAAAGGAGACATTCAGTTCGTGAGATATCGCTAGCTGGTTCCAGTCCTTAAATGGAGAAGCATTGGTTTGTAGCAATCTTATTAGGATAGTCTTGGAAAGATTATTCCCGCTTCTCATTACCACTCTGGTTAGATAATCAGAATGAGCTTTCAAGTTTCGCACGTAGATGGGAGGCAAACCTGACTCCACATGAATAGCGTAGGTCGGAGTCGCATTTGGTAGCCGAAATAGACGCTTGAAAAAGAATCTTTGGACTGCCTCAAATTCTTCGTGGGGGCTCACTCCAAAGGCCTACACACCATAGCACATACAAGTATTAACTTGATACTTCGAAGAAAGGTCAATGTTTTGATTGGCGAAGAACTTCGGCCACATCATGTTGAGTGCCAGTATTGTTGGCTTCAATACTTTTTTCTCTGGAATGCTTGTTAAAGTTTAGATTATACGACAACAATACACCCAGGTACTTGAACTCACGAACTACCTCAATTTGTTCGTTGTTAAGTCGCCAAGTTCCTACCCCAGGACGTCTTCTCTGCCGGTTTTTGCGACGTTGATATGGAGATCCAAGAAGAAGGATTTTCCGCCAGTAACACCAGGTCATCAGCGTACAGAAGTACTTTTATGCAAAGTTAACGCCACCCGGAAGAATATCAGATATTGCATCAATGTACAACGCGAATAAAATTGAGCTTAATATGCAGCCCTGAGGGACGCCTGCAGATGATTCAAACCATTCGGACAGGTTCGACCCATCCCACACAGCTGCGCAAGATGACGAAATAAATTTGACATACAGCATTAAGAACTTTCTTGACACTCCAAGGGATGCCAGTTTATAAATTAAAGCTTGCCTGTTGACTTGCCTGTTGACATTATTTTTAGTAACTTAGGCGGCTCTCAGATTCAGGCAACAAGCAATAAGCAACTAAGCAACTAGCAACTGCCAATAAGCAATACGCAACTTTATTTTAACCTATTCTCACATCGAAGCAACAGTATTGCCTGACATTTATAGCTATTAGGAATATTTTCCCACAACTTATACGAATTTTGTATTGAAAACAGGATCTACCGACATATTTTCCAAAACTTTATAGAACGTAGTATGCGCAAATGTGTTGCTGCTAGGAAGCGATATTATGTTGCTTTTCAACATGCGCTGTGTATCGCTAGCGATAATAATTGAAGCAATCAGCAACATTTTTCGTTCGAGCGATATTGAGTTGCTTTGATGTGAGACCTCTAATTTAATTGAATGTAAAATAACTGTGAGCGATAATATTGCATGTTTCCTATTGCCAGTTGCTTATTGAGCCTCAATGTGAGAGCCGACTTAAGCAACTCAAAAAAAAAATCAGCAAAAACGAGCAAATTTCAAAAATTAGCTCGAAACAAAATGTTAAAAAATAAGAATTGAGTTTGGATTTTCACTAGGTATAGGTTTTCAAACTTGGAAACAAGTCGGCATTTTCAAAAGTTCCATACCTTTCGGAAATGCCAATTTATATTTGTTTATCTTTGTGTACTTTCTCCGAGTTTCGATTTTAAAAAGAACGGTCATTTGCCGACTGAACCCATTAAAATTTAGCGAGCTTCGATTCGATTTTAAAAAGGACGGTTGGCATCGGTGAATTTGCCGACTGAACCCATTAAAATTTAGCGAGCTTCAAGTCGATTTTAAAAAGAACGGTGGGCATCGTCAAGCAATCTTAGATATTGGCCAGGGATAGTTCCTGCGAAAATTGGTCAAAATTGGACAAAGTGGCGTGGCGCCTCCAATACAAAAAACATCTTCTATGGAGTCAAACTCGATGACGTTATAACTTGATAACCGCTGGGCCGATTTTCTGATTTCTATACAGTCGGCAAGTTCCTAAAATAAGTCGGCATTTCAATGAAAGTCATGGCTCGAACCCTCGCTACGCCCCTGACTGTAGGCAACTTATTGGCGTTCTTACGGGACAATTGGCTTTTGCTAAGCATCTTAGTCCGTGCTATGCTTAAGTGATGACACTGTCTGCGACGATTGTGGGCCCTCTACGATACCTACTGCGAATCATTTTCTTTGTTATTGTGCTGCCTCTGCTCGGATCAAGTGGCAGATCTTTGGCCCTGATGTTTTAAGTGCTGATAGGTACTGTAAGCTCCTCATCACTGATAAAGTGCATTCTCGGTTTTATGCTGCTCATGGAAAAGAGGATAGGATAGCAGAGAGAGAGAGAGTATAAGGACTGATTTGTGGATAGGAGAAGATGGAGAATAGTTCCAGCCTGTGCACCGATTTTCTTGAGAGGATGTATGCGGAGGTCCAGGACTTTCCTTTATTTTCTTGAAATCCTAGAAAACAAAGATTTGAACTGAAACGCAGACTTCCTACTCATTTCTGGGGTCACAAATGAAACCAATATTACAATCGCAAGACTATACTCCTTAAACTGGGATTGTCTCCTTTAACTTTGTGCATCAATTTCGTATCGAAAAGCAATACATTAGATCTATTGTAATTTCCATATCCATCAACGGGGTATCTGGCTGGCTCGGTCTAAATCTAAACTTTAGGTACTTAACTTTCCGAGCACCCTTTTCCCCCTTATAACCATCACCATCATCCGCACCAGTTCAAACAGCAATTTCGTGGGTGGTTTGCTGGGTAAATGGTTTCATGTAAAACGCATCAAATTGCACACTTAGGGCAATCCGAGCCGACTAATAAGGGATGCATGTCACGCACAGATATTTCGCTCTCCCTGGAGAACACTTGTGTGTAAAATTATTATCCCATAGCACTTAGTTGAGGTGCGGTTGTGGTTGTGTGGTTGCCTGGTTGGTGCGGATGACATTATTGTCCCGTGCTGTCTGTCAAAAGGTGTATTCCCTGAAATTTTGTGTTTCCTCCAGCCATCATCGGTTTGGGGTCTCTTTTTTTCATTCCCTATACGTATCGCCTCGAAACGAAACCTGGATCCTTTCTTCTTCTTGTTGTTTTTTAGTGTATTTCTGTTTGCGTGTTTGGTTCTTCGTCTGGTCGTTTTGTTTGTTCGCACTCTGTCTTGTTTGGCATGTGGCCTGGTCTCTAACAAAAACCAGCTGTCGTGTCTAATGAAAATAGTTTTGAGAACCAACTGAGAGAACATTCTTTTCTTTCTTTCGTCAGAGAGGCGCTTGATTGACATTTTGAGTTTTTTTTCCTCTTTTGTAGTCTTCTTTGGATAAATGGTTCAATTTTCGCTGCTCTGGTTTTGGAGTGTGCCAGAAGTCTTCCTTTTATTTTCGATTAGCGTTCAAACATGGTCTTGTGTGACGTGTGACGGTGACGGCACGCATACAGAGAATTTCTGATACATTTGGCATTTTTAATTACACTACTTGGCTAGGATGAGATGAGATGAAAGAGAGACATATCAAACAGCTAACATGGTTTGGTTTTTTTTTTCGGCAGTAATTGGAGCGTGAAGAAAAATGCAGATGCGTGTTTTGGATTTTAAAAATGTTGTAGTAAAGTTCTTTTTTTTATAAATAATAAATCTTCTCCAACGAGTTTAATTGGCTTAAAAAGGGTAAGCTGCCTGCCGAATCCAATCCTTTTGCCTTCGCTGTTATCTCTCTCACTATTCTTGGCAAATGCCAAAAGTAGTGCTGTCAGTTTTCAGAAACTCACTGTTTTCCACTTTACTTTAGGTTAGAATAGGGTTACGGGTTGGTGAAGCTGAGTAGGCTCTTCTTCACCCTACTCAGGTCCTCATGGACCCATTTTGATACCCATCGATGAGGTTAGTCGCGTTGTATAGGCTTTATTTCGTCCTTCCTGTGGTTACTCGACTTTGTCCAGCCATCTCGTTGTCCTCAGAAACGTTAGATATTGAGACATTAGAGAGTTCTTGGTTTTCCTATAGTAACTTCCAAGTGTTCTGTTCCTCAAGTGACAGAGACTTTGGCAGTGTCAGAGAAAGTGACGGGTGTCCTCGTGGGTTTCTTCTTCACCGTAGCCTCATACAAATTTCGTCATTCTTGAGATTTAATTTCATTGTATGGCTTCTTAGAAGGTTGTGACCGGTGAGGGCGCCAACCAATTTGGACAGCGATATTCTGTCACATCGGAAACGTTTGTTGGTCCTGCTTTTGTTGTACTCTGGCCACATATCTTCCGTGATATTGTCACAGGTGGTTAGTATTTTCCACCTGATATTGGCTTTCATTCGGATCTTGTTTTCCACTCTCGCTCTCTGAGACTGAAGATTTAATCGACTGAAGTGCTTGGTGTAGGTCCATTGCAGAACCTTTTCTTGCCAGTTCGTCAGCCCTCTCGTTGCCGGTTATGTCCCTGTGTCCAGGAACCCAACAGAGAATCGTATTATGCTGCGAGCCAATAGCCCTGAGCTCTTCGCGACGGCGGCGTACTAGTTTGGATTTTATCTTTTTTTTAGTAGTAGAGATTGCCTTGATAGCCGCTTGGCTTGCCACGTCCCTTACCGCCAGTACCTCAGCTTGGAAAACACTACAGTGATCAGGGAGCCTGATTGAACTATATGTATGTTGAGTTCCTCTGAGAATAATCCGGCACCAGTTCCACATTCCATCTTTGATCCGTCCGTGTAGGTGGCTATTGATTTCGTTTCCGTGGGTTCGTTCCTGTCCCATTCTTCCCTGCTCGGAAACCGGCAAGAGAACGGTTTATCAAAGTCTAGGTAGGGTGACATGTAGTCAGATACTCCCTACGTATTCCTTGAGGATCCACGCATGCCCAAAGAGACTGGGGATCCAGCATTTTGTCTGGCTTATCCTCAAGGCACTTTTGGCAGCGGATTCTTGCATTTATAGAATATAGATCCATAGGTAGCAGGTTGAGAAGCGTTTCCAACCTAGGAGTGGGTGTTGTTCTAAACGCACTAGTTGTTCCTAGTTCCCAGATATTTCGCACTCTCTGCCACGTTCAGGGGTATTCTCTCAATAGTTGGTGGTTCAAAGTGCCACTTTACTTTACTTTACTTTTAATGCCGCTTACACTCCGTGATGGACCACGGCCTCAACCAGCAAGCTGATCCAGGCATCTCGGTGGCTATCATTTTCGCTACCAGTTACGCACACGCGTTCCCACTTGAGTTGGGATCTTCGCCTGCTTCCTTGTCTCTCAGGGGTGTGTTCAAAGACTCTATACGGGTTACTGTTGTCCACATATAAAGAGGTTTTCATCCGATTTCGACAGGGTCAATGCTGCTGAGCCTTATAAGTACATCAGAACCAGGATGATAAAGGTCTTGCACGATATCTCCTTGGCTCTATGAAAGAGGGCTTTACTTCTTAGATACATTCTTAGCCCGAAAAAATGCGATTGGCAACACTGATTCGTTGCTTTATCTCCGCTCTCGCCAATGCCATTTTTCAAGATAGTTATATAGAGTACAGATTTAGACAAAGTCTTTAACTACTTCAAAGGTATCTATATTTTATGTTCATTGTGTCATTTTGCCCGAACCGAAGATATTGACAGTCCCTTCTTGATGACAGCCAGACCCATCTCCTCCGCCGCCTCCGTTTGCGTGAATACTTTGCTAAAGCTCCACTGACACTTGACAGCTCGCTGGAAGTAGTGGAATGGACTTTTAAAAATGTGTACCTCTGATATTGGCTTGAAAATTTATGACAATTGCTTCAAGAATGATTTTAAAGAAGTAACGTGATAGCGCATCGAAGGGCTTGGTGGTGTATACTTTCTGACTTTGACGGAACAGCGTCATTTCACCATCGCATCGTTATCCTGCAGAGACGGGCGTGTTTGTCAAGGAAGTCGAAATTTGACATGGAATTCCTGGGCTTTTTATAAGATCTGCTGGAGTGTGGAGATATTAGATCGATGGTTGAATTTCCTTGCCTAAAACTGCCGACTTTTTTTTGGGTTAGGTATTCACAAAGTGTAGCCTACAGGATCTTATAAATGACATTTGCTCCATATAATTAGACCTGGCAACACTACTTGGTACATCTCTAAAATCCTCCAAATATAGTTGCTTATTGTATAAATCATTCTGCAAATATGTACAGTACATTTTGGCTATTCCTTGCCAGCTCTATACATGAAAAACCATGTTTGCTGAAAAAATTTACACAAAACTTCCCCAGACGGCCGTCAAATAAATGTTTTTCTTCTTTTTTTTTTTTTTTTGTGTGTGTCTGCCTACATATACAGCAAGTGAACATGTTTTTCCCACAAACATTTCATCTCCCTCCTGGACGAATATTTCCATAATCTCTCAACAACGGCAGAGCCGAGCGTTTGGTATTCCATCCTAATTGAAATGACCTTTTCTGCAATAGTTGAATTAATTTTGCGATGGCTCTGGGGGTGACACATGGGGTCACATTTCCTTGACCTATTTCCATAATGGAAGACAATTTGAACGTCAGAAATTATAATATATAGAAAGACAAATAAGAGCGCACAATACAAATTGCGTTTTAAGTAAACAACAACCTGACCACGAGATTACAAGCAAAATAACAATAGCGAAAGCTATACATACGTCTGAAAGCAATTACACAATTAAATTTGTTTAATTTTATTTTCTCCTCGGTTTGGTTGCGAAATACTGACAAATATAAAAGCCCAGCAAAGTTAAGCAATATAGGTATAGGTACGGTTTGTACCTACGTTACGCTGACATTACAACATGTGACATTTGTCGTCGTAAGACAGCAAACACTAATTTTATTTTTCTTGTGGTTCTTTTTTTTTTTTGTTTTTAATTACTCAATCCGAACTGACAGTTAAAGGGGTGACTTTTGAATTATATCCGCTCGATTGGGTAATCTAATAATGTACGTTGAATCTATTTTGTATATTACACGAATGTGAAAATTAATATGACAGTTTGTGACGGCTGTGATAATTGGTTGGCTTTATGAGATTTAATTGAGGATATCAACTGTCAGTTAGAGAAGTAGCACAGTCGTACCTAACGAATAGCGATGTGCAATATGTATACATTTATACTTATATTGCGCAATGTTTCTATCAATAAACTGTCATCTTTGCTAGCAACATTGTAAATTGTATTATGTATTTGCACAAATGCAACTGATTTTGTGATGAGTTTCTATAGGCTCATGTTTGTATAATGGAACCGTTCCGATTATTAAATTAGGTCTTTTGTCAATTGCGTTTAATTATCTTCTTAGGAAGCTCTTATTTCAATCATTAATTTTTATAGATATCATCAGGCTCTTTACTATCGCTCAATCTGCTGCTCGACATCCATTCGCCAGGCAGCTCCAGCAGTATAAGTCACTCAGATCCAAATAGATCAAATGTGCAATTTACTAATTTTGAAGGTCTGATCACTAGAGACAAATTGCTTTGGGCGCTACGTAGCTTCAAACCATACAAATCCCCAGGACCAGACGGCATAATACCAGCCGAGCTACAAAACACCTCAGATATCATCCTGCCAGTGCTGGAGATAATCTTAAATAGCTGTTTAAATCTGGTGTATATTCCCTTGTTATGGAGAGAAGGAAAAGTGGATTTTATACCCAAATCAGGCAAATGCTCTCATGTTAGTCCAAAGGACCTCAGGCCTATTAGTCTTTCGTCATTCCTCCTAAAAACTCTAGAACGACTGATCGAAATCCATCTACGCAAAAGCATTGATACGAAACTTCTATCCACTGCTCAACATGCTTACTCTAAAGGTAAATCCGAGGAAACAGCTCTGCATACGCTGACATGTTCCATCGAGGATTCCCTTCGTCACAAGGAGTATACTATGGTTGCATTCCTTGACATTGAAGGCGCTTTTAACAACGTTGATGCATCTGCAATCGCGCGAGCACTGTCAGCTCTGAACGTGGACACCTCGCTCAGGGAGTTGATTAATCTGATGCTCAATAGCCGGAACTTCAGTCTGAGCGGGGCATCTGCCAGAAGATCTGTCAGTAGAGGAACCCCACAAGGTGGTGTCCTGTCTCCCCTTCTTTGGAACTTAGTGGTCAATCAACTGCTGACTTGCCTGGAAGCGGAGGGCTACAAAGTGATTGCATATGCGGATGATGTTGCTATTGCCGTGTCAGGAAAGTATCCAAATACCTTAAAAGAACTCCTACAACACGCTCTCCACACGCTAGTAAAATGGGCGAATCAATGTGGGCTGGGCGTCAACCCTCACAAGACCAAACTTGTTCTCTTTTCTAGGAAATACAAAATTCCGCATATTGACCCTCCATCTATAAATGGCATAAGACTGACTTTCTCCAATGAAGCCAAGTACTTGGGTCTTGCTGAGTGGGGAAGCGAGGAGTAACAACGATTCTCGCTTGTTTAGGATTGACCCTGACAATTTCTGTTGGGAAATTATGTCGAATTTCAGTCTCTGAATTATTGTTTGAGAGAATTACATTAACAACAACTCGTAGACACAGTCACTTTTGGTAGGAATGATAGCTATTTCGAACTGCACCACTAATTCATCATCAGACTCCTTTAAGTGATTGTTTGAATAGTTTTGAATTCTGACAGTCAATTCTCCGTATATATCCACTTGGGAAGACATTTCTGTTTTCCCCTGTCAGGAAGTGAACTTGCACCTCGATTTTCTCAATTGACCAAGTGACTACCACTTGCGCTAATTGAGCGACGAATACAAGCCCGCCAACTGGTGATTAGAAAGGAGGAGAAGACCAACCTCTGTGCGTTGTTGTTGCTACGAGGTGTTTTTGTTTATTGTCGTTTCTCTCGGTTTTTCTTCACCTCTTCCTCTCTTTTTTTTCCCGCACGCTGTGAGATTTTTCAACAGATTCTTATTCTTATTCTGGACAGAAAGCTTAGCTGGAAGTCTAACATACAAGAAAGAGTTAAAAAAGCAACCATAGCTCTCTTCTCTTGCAAAAAAGCAATAGGAAATAAATGGGGCCTGCAACCTCGCATCACCCACTGGCTATACATCTCGGTCATAAGGCCGATACTTACGTACGGTGTGGCTGTCTGGTGGACTGCCTTAGATAAAGCGACAAATCGGAATAAACTAGGCAAAGTCCAAAGAACCGCTTGCTTGTGTATCAGTGGAGCGCTTCGCACCACACCTTCTGCTGCACTTGACATCCTGTTCCACCTGACTCCCAGCGATATCTTTAGCAAACAAACGGCAGCATCTTCAGCAGTTCGTTTGAAAGCGATTTCACAGTGGACCAGCAAACCAACTGGCCATGCTGCTATCTTAAATACATTTAAGACTCTCCCGAAAAACATTGACTACACCATACCACAACTACAGTTTGATAAAAACTTCCAAGTCTCCATCCCCAATAGGTCATTCTGGGAGGAGGGGACGTTCTTTGATGATGAGGCGGTTCAATTCTTCACAGATAGATCGAAAAAGCCCGATGGTGTAGGAGGTGGTGTTTTCTCTGATAGACTAAACCTCAGTCTCTCCTTCCGTCTCCCAGATCACTGTAGCGTTTTTCAGGCGGAAATAATGGCAATAAAGGAAGTCTTATCCTGGCTAAAAGAAAACGTGATATCCGCTAAAGATATCCGCATCTTCTCGGATAGTCAGGCTGCAATTAAGTGCCTGGAATCAGCCTCTATTAACTCTAATACATCCCTAGACTCTCAGAGAGATGTCGGAGCAGTTCAACATTCACCTCTGCTGGGTGCCGGGGCATAGAGACATTCCGGGTAACTGTAAGGCTGACGAACTTGCCAAGCTGGGAACTACACTACCTATAGTACCAAGCAAATGTACTTTAGGTATCCCAATCGCTACGTGTAAACTTATAATAAAGCAGGATGCCATCCAAAGAACAAACCTTAGGTGGACATGTGGCACGACATGTCTAGCGACAAAACAGATCTAGCCAAAGCTAGATCTCAAACGTTCTAAGAATTTGATTTCTCTTGACAGGAGGCATATCGGCGCTACAATAGGTGTCATTACGGGACACTGCCTTATAGGTAGGCATGCAATAAGGCTTGGCGTACTCTCAAACGATTTTTGTAGAAGCTGCTTGGACGAAGAGGAGGAGGAGACCATTCATCACTTCCTCTGCACGTGTCCGGCACTCTCCCGCAAACGGAAACTCCATTTGGAAACCTTCTATTACTATGATCTAAACGATCTAACAAACCTAGACATTCGTAGGCTCCTTTGCTTCATCAGAAGCTCAAACTGGTTCAACGAGTAGGATGAAATTTAATAGATTCATGTGGTATCACAAGGGACCTAATTGGTCTAAGTGTGTCGGCCTTTTGTCGGCAGCCACTTCAACCTAACCTAACCTATCAGGCTCTTTAACATCGCATATACAAGAACGGATTGACCCCCCCTAGTGTGGTTTAAGACCCGGTAATTTACAACCGACCAAATATTTAAGGAATGAAGATCTTGGAGAAAGTCTAAGAAGTCCAGATTCCACTCAATATCCTGTTTATCGATTTTAAAGCCGCAAATGACAACATGTATGTAGAGACGAATTATGTGCAGCCATGTCTAGTTCTGACATCCCTGTCAAACTTGTCAGGTTATGTGTAAAATGTTGATGGAAAATACTCGCCACCCCATTAAGGTCGGAAACAATCTCACAGAATCAAACGTGCTGTCACTGGCGGGTTTTACATTTTTGTAACAGAAGATGCAAAAATGGGTTTATTAGATATAGTGAACGAGGGCAAAATCAAGTAGGGACTGCTGAACATCGGCGAATCGGATTGAACTTCATTTTTTTCGAGATTTTACTGGAATTTCCTCGACTTTCGGAGAAAGCCGAGAATGAACTTCAGCGATGAGGAGCTTACAGTATCAGTAATTGACATTAAAGGTCAAAGATCTTATAACATATTTTTATAGAACCCAGGTGGCGCGCATGTAAGAGGGCCTTACCCAACTTGGAGTGCGCAACTGGATCTAGTCAGACAATAACCGAGCTAACTGGAGTAGCCCATCTGGTTCACCCTGGACTTTAGCGCTACCTAGGTAGGTAAGTAAGTAAGTTGGTACCTGGTTGGTACCTATGTCTTCCGCATTCAGTTCAATTTACATACATTTAACGCCGATAACCTCTTTAGCGCGTGTTATTGATAAAAAAAAATATATATAACTTAGGTCCATCTATATTCGCTGTCAGAAAAACTCGTCGACGCACTACGCGTTTCATTGTAAATTGACGGACAATTTTAAAGCGTTTCTCTCCTGGCTCTCGTCTCGTTATCATTATGAAGCAGGCTCAATATATTTTATTTTCTATGCGCCAAAATTACAAATTAATTGTTTTTTATATGCGTACACATTTGTACGCAAACTTAAGCTCTACATTGTCACGCAATCGTAAAAATCTGAATTAAAATTATTTTTTTTTTCATCAAACTAATTAAAACCGAAATAAATCTTTGAAATTCTTTCATTAATTTTAGTATAATGTATAGATAGGCCTATCGTGCCGGCGGCAACGGCAACGGCAACGCCAAGGCCGTCCACAAACCATAAGCACATTTAATTTTAAATTAAATTTTATATGAAACATGAAATCATGTCTAGAAACAGTATTTTTTTTTTTTTTTTTTTTTTTTTTTTTTTTTTTAGTTTTTCTGTTCGCTATCAACAACTATGCGAAACGGTCGTGGTATAATATTTTTGAAAAATGATGTCATTCGGTCTCATATATACATGACCAAGAGGGAAACTATAATATCAGCACTAATTGTGCGTGTAAACCAAAATTATGGCTAAAAATAAATCACATGCGGGGTTAAAGACATGACCAACATCTCGAACTCAAACTCGAACCATAAACCCAAACTGTGATATAAAAACAGTAATTAATATAAATTTGCTAAGCTAATTGAAGATGAGATGACGACCAATTTGAAGGGGGAACGAATTCGTTCGAATAGGATATGGCAATGATTGCCATATGAAAGTAAATACAAAATTATCTTTTCAACCAGCATATGGTACCGAACCGAAGGCTTATTCAATTAATAACCATCGGCAAAAATGTTTATTAATCATTTTGGTCATAATCGATCATAGAATAAATAGAAAGAGGGGACATAACTCCGAAATAGAATCGATGATGAACGACCTTTGTTCGCATTGTGGATTCAAACCACAAGGACGTTGTTTACCGACAAAATGGAGTAGATAATTTGACATTTCACTTTTGCTAAGTTCAAAAGACCTTCGGTGTCGACATTTTGGAACAATTATCATTCGTTACACATTTCTCACACCAGATAATAAAATAATAATAAAATAATAAATAAATAATAATAAAAAAAAGTATTTATTAGAAACGACAATGACATTTGAAAAATTTGAATTTTTAACCTTACTTTACTTAAGGTGAAACTACAGTCCGAGGTGGACCTCGGCCTCAACCAACAAGCGTCTCCAGCCAGCACGATCTTTAGTCAGCTACAGTCTCCAGTTTCGCACGCTAAGTTGGTTCCACTCTATGTGCGCCACCTGAGTCGCGGTCTTCCTCCAGTGGGCGCCCATCCCTCGGGTGTGGATTCGAAGATCTTCCGGGGCGGTAGGATTCACGTCCATTCACTCTACATAACCCAGGTCGTTGGTCCTTTACTCTTCTGGCTTTAAATCGCTCTACAGTCCGTACAATTTGTCGTTGTATTTCCTCCTCCATTCACCGTCTATGCAGACGGGAACCGAAAATTACTCGAAGAATTTTCATCTCGAAACAATCAAGGGTAACCTCATCCACTTTTGATAGAGTCCATGCTTCTGAGCCATAGAGAAAGACTGGGACGATTAGGGTCTTATAAAAGGTCACTTTAGTTGTTCGAGTTCGAGGTTTTGCTACACAGTTGTTTTTTTAGTCCAAAATTGAGAGCGATCTGCAAGAGTTAAATAGTTTGAGAAGAAAACAGACGCTCTTGAACATTTTTTAGCGAAGAATCGCCAAACGCACTACCTGACTAATACTCTTCTCTAACTTGTGACTTATGGTGAATGGAACGAGTCTCAAAAAGGGAGATGGACGTACGGACTAATCCCAAGGATTGAAAGTTGGGTAAACCGAAAACACGGCGAACTGAACTATTATTTTACACAGTTCTTGACTGGTCACGGTGGTTTCCGGGAATACCTATTCAAGAGAAACCGTGATTCGAGCCCATCCTGTCCTCGCTGCGTAAACGCGGTAGAGAACGTGGAACACATTTTCTTCGAATGTGCTCGGTATGCAAACGAAAGAGCTGTATTGCGTGAAGCATTTGGTGAACCGCCAACACCAGAAAACATTGTCCAATATATGTTGAAATCCGAAGATCTTTGGGCTGCTGTGAACGATGCAGCAGTACGAATAATGTGCGATCAAAGGAGTTTAGAACGGCAGCGGAACGCGAATTCGCTAAACAACATGTGACGAAGCAAAAAGCTCGAATCCGTCCCTCGCGAAGTAATACCTAGCGGTAGTTCGTTCCGCGAGGGAATAAACGGAAAGATTCGGGAGGTGGTTTTAGTCAGTAAGAATCTGACACTACCAATGGACGTCGGACCATTGGTGCCTATGAAAGGTTTCCACCTACCCACGAAAAAAAAAAAAACTGACTATAAAGACGAAATTGTGATTCGATGTGACTTGTGTTGACTTAAATGTCTATTTTGTTGACTAAGACGCGACTTGTCTGCCTTCGAGAAGACTATGATGATTATAAAGCCATAACTCGTATACCTAATTGCAGGAGCTGTCAACATTTTAGAAGAAGCGGAGACCTGCGGAGACCTGCTCTGTGAAAGTCCAAACAGGTCGACCCCGCTTTCTGGGAAAAACACTTTTTAGAGTTCTATAAAAAATAATGCAAGTCACATGACTGCAATGACTTAAACGTGACTTGTTTTTGTTTCTCCGTGGCCATAAAAGTCCGTGTAACTTGACTAAGTGTGACTTGTATTGTCTAAAGGAAAGCTGACTTGTGTTGGCTTTATCTAAACTTAACCTTTATTTTACTTAAATGTCGTTTAATTTGGCTACAGCACCTTGCAATGGCAATAGTAATATTTTGTCTAGCCACTAATCGTCAATTTTATTGACTGAAAAGTGACTTGTGTTGACTTTGAAATGATTTTTGAGTTAGTAACTCAACGCGAATTACGTTGACATTTATTTGACTTGTTGTATTGACGGAAATAAGCCATTTTTTGCTTAAGCTTGAAGTGAGACTTCTATGGATAAAACGAAAAAAGCGACAGGTTAAAGTGAAACTTCTTATGGCTCTTTGGGCAGTAGTTCTGAACTCCGATGAATCGAAAAAGCAACAGAAAACGGTAGGGGGAAGTGCGCATAATGAAGCATCTCGCTTAGAATGGAATATATGTCTTGTCGCAAGCATTCGTGGGTCTCGTTTGCAAATTTGAGGCTAATGGAAAGACCCCTGCTGTCCCAAGGAATGATTTTAAGTAGCTCTAGGTTCCAAGCGGATCATAGAAGTGCTTTGGGTTGATGATGATATCTCCTTTTCCAAAATCCCTTCTCCAAAATCCCCTTTCCAAAATCCCCTATTCCATAATCCCCTGTGCTGGAATCTCTTACTCCAAGACAAAATCTCCAATTTTTAAATTTGGTGGGATTTTTTTTGGGGATTTTAACGAGGGATTTAATAAGTATGTATATAAATGGGAGATTTTGGCATAGGGGATTTCGTCCCGGAAGATTTTGAAAAGATAGATAAAAAAAATGAAAAATTTTGGAAAAGGAGATAACGTAGGGATCCCAAGTGCTTTATATTGGGTCAAGATAAACATGGTATCCACAAAAGACAGCCTTACATTTGCAGATAGCCAAGCAGCTATCAAGTCTTTACCAAAAATTCGAAAGTATATAGCTCTAGACGGTTGTTCGCCCCTCCTATAGATGGCAAGGCAGTTTAATATTTATACCTATTTTGGGGTGAAATATTCCAGAAAACTGTAGAGACGATAAACTCCCCAGACGTTGAACACCTATATACCTAGGTTACAAAGCAGTGTTGACCAATACTGGATCTGAAATGCTCTAAGACTGTTCTCCTTCTCTGTACCTGCAGTAGAAACTCCATTTGGGAGCTTTTTACTTTAATTAATCTGGCGATCTTATTTTAATTAGGAGTCTACTACGCTTTAGAAACCGGTCAAAATGGTTTTACGAGTAGGTATGCAGACATTTATAATCCAGATGGTATCACAACGTACTCTTTATTGGGCTTAAGGTGCTGACGTGTTAGCTGTCACCCACAGCAACCTTACCCAACCAAACCAACGTTTCCACATTCCCTGACCCCCTTCATTGTCCCTTTATTTGTCACCTCATTACAGTTATTTGTGTGTTACTTTCCTTATCTGTCAAATTTCACTCATCGCACCTCATTCCACATTTTTGTTGCAAACTCGAGTGCAGCAGTAGCCATAGCCACTATCACCATCAGCGCACTCTGTTGGACAAACAATTAGAGTTAATGTTTTGTTTGCCTTTAATTTCATGTCAATATTCGATATGATGATGATGGGGTGACAGTGTGTATGCATAGTTGTTGCTATTGTCAATATAAAGAGGTAACCTCTCCCCCTAAGTGCCACAGACTCCAGGACTTCTATATTAATCTTTGTTTTTCCACTTGATTCCCCAGGAGACTTTATATAACTGCTGCAAAAGGAAAATGTCGGGTTTGAGGAGAAACAATTCAATTTTCTATACACTGACGTTTGAATGGACTTTGCTGTTGATGTTTGTAGATGCATCAATCAATCAGTTTACTTAGCTGTTGCATATCGTTTTTGGTAAATGCTGTTCTATACATATATAGCCAGTACGTTCCTCTGTGGAATTTGAGGGCGATGACATTTACAGGGTGATTGCATGGCATTAAGGACTTAGTTTGATTGGTTTATTTGCTTTTGTACTGAGGCTGATTGTTTAAGTTTTAATGACGCTGAGCGGGACACGGTGACAGTGGTAAGATACTTTCAGCCATTTAAACATAGGAATACATGAGTGTGATTATTCACAACTAAACCCAAGTTATCTGCAAAATATGTTCGTATGCCCAATAAATGGAACCTCAGCATCGTGTGTCCTATCCACAAGGAGGGAGATACTCTGAACTGCAGAGGAATAAGCCTCCTGAATCTCGGCTATAACACAGAATGCCTAAAACCTATACAAAAAAAAACCTCGGTCGTCGGTTTTAGGCCCAGGAAATACAGCCCAAGACATCGGCCTTCACACTCCGGCAGATCTCAGAAAAAACGCAAGAATTCCAGATCGATGCAAACTACAGTTTTATCCAATACTTAAAGGTTGCCAATGACAGCGTCTGTAGGACCGAATCATACAAAGCCATGTCAAATTTCGGCATTCCTGCTAAACCATGTCCATATGTACAGGATGACGATGGAGAAATCTTGCTGCATCGTCAATGTGGGAAAGAACACCACGGAACCCTTTGATTTCGAAAAAGGTCTAAGAAAAGACGACGCCCTGTCATGTAACTCCTTTAACGTCATTCTTGAAGCAATTGTACGGAACTATATAACAAGTCAACATCTGAAGTAAAATTTTTCAAAAGTCCTTGCATTATGCAGATGATATTGACATAATCGGGCGAACTCAGCGAGCTGTCAGTGGCGTGTTTGCAAGTATTGGTCTGCGGCTGTTAATGAGGACAAAACGAAGTGTATGCTTTCATCTAGAATGGATTCAGCACATTGACGACTCGGGTAAAACGTTACAATAGACAGATATAACTTCGAAATAGTTAATAAAGAAGACTTTGTGTACCTAGGCTCCGTAATTACTTCGCAAAACGACATCGACGTAGAAATCAAGCGAAGAATCACTCTTGCCAATAGCTGTTTCTTCAGGTTAAGAAGGTATCTAAGAAGTAAAACCCTCTCTCACAGAACTAAGGAAATATTGTACAAGACCTTAATTATCCCGGTCGGTGCAGAAGCATGGACCTTATCGAAAGCTGATGAAAACCTCTTGGCACGCTTTCTATCGACGGAGTGTGGAGGAGGAGATTCAACGACGGCGACATTGACCTGGTCAAAATGCTCAAAATACAGCGACTGAGGTGGCTAGGTCACGTGGAGCGTAATGGACAGCAACGCATACCAACCTGTCGAGTCTTTCAGTCGTCCACCCCATACGTAACTGGAAGCAGCTAACTATAAGCGCCATCAAAAGTAAAGTCAGTAAATAAACACATTTTAGCCTTTTCTGTTCCAATATTTGCAAACGCGCATAGAACAGTTCATAGCGAAATTTCGTTCGCCTTTGTAGTTTAACAGATGTGGTCTTCACATAGCCTCAACATCAACACCGACTATACAAGGTTTCCTTGCTCATCTCTATACAGATTTCCTGTTCGGAACTTGTTGACTTGTCACGCTTGATTTACCTTTTGGACAGATTTTGAATACAGCTTCTTCTCGTGCTCTTTAGATAGATAGATAATTTTATTTCGCATACAAATTTACAATAGGTTTTGTTACCACACATTTTACAATACAGAGATATGATAAATTATATCTTTCTTCTGAAACATTATATATTAGGCTAATTTTAAGAATTGCATTGAACAAAAAATATTAAATTAATTCTGAAGGAAAATACGAAAAAAAACCTTCAATTGAAATAGATAAAAATAAAAAAAAAATAAAAAATAATAATAATAATACATTATGTAATACACATATGAATAATAAAAAATAATTACTAGACAGTAAAGAAAAAAATCAGGTACAAATAATAATTTGACAATGAAATCACGTCAATAGGTCAAGTAAATAAATAAATAAGTAAATAATTAAATAAATAAATAAATAAATAAATAAATAAATAAATAAATAAATAAATAAATAAATAAATAAATAAATAAATAAATAAATAAATGGATATATATGTAATAAACGAATAAATAAATAAACAAACGATATATAAACGAATAATAAATAAACAAATAAATATGTATATATAAGGGTAAATAAACAATAAGTAACAAAAATAAATACAAAAAAGAAAAAGTTATATCAAGCTTACTATTGATTCATATATTAATTCGTATTTAAAGTATTTACAAGGGGATTATCAGCAAAATCACACCTTTCCAGAAAACGTTGCTTCAGTTTTTGAATTCTTTGATGGATCAATTCAACATTCGCTTTTTCGTGAGTATCCAGAGTCGAGTGATGCCACGGTAGGTTAAGCATCATTTTTAATAATTTATTTTGAGAAACCTGTAATTTCTTAATATGACACATTGCACAATTTCCCCATACTTGACATGTCGTGCTCTTTCTTTTTTACGTTTGAGATGTCGATATTCTTCTCTGTTTTGTTCGTTTCGTAGAAAGCTTCGAGCCGCTTTCGTTCCTCTCTTTACCGCCGCCGCGCGCCGGCTGGGTGTGTAAAGGCGTGGTGCTTTGCTGCATGGGCTGCACTTGGGCTTGTCGGCAGTCTTCATCAAATTAGACGGAGAGCCAGCGACAAAAAATGTAACGTCATTTCATTAAGAAAATAGTTGGTTTCATTGT